>DWLH01000600.1:0-18377 GCA_018249795.1 Heliconius telesiphe telesiphe
TTTATTAGCAAAAAACTGAATCAGGTACGAATTGACATCATCATCATTATTGATTTTTTTACCATTCAAGGAGTTTTGTAAACATCGAAACAAAAAGTAATCAGATGGTGCAAGGTCAGGACTATATAGTGGATGTGGCAAAACATCCCAACCAAGCTCCAATAATTTTTGCCGAGTGGCCAAAGATGTGCGTGGCCTTGCATGGTCATGATGGAATACAATATCTTTTCGATTTGCCAATTCGGGCCGCCTTTCTTCAACTGCATTATTTAATTTCGTTAGTTGTTCTACGCAGACATCTGAATTGATCGTTCGGTTGGTGGTAAGAGTTCAAAGTAGGCAACTCCTTTGTAAACCCACCAAACTGATTACAAAACCTTCTTTTGATGAATATCAGCTTTTAAAGTTGTTTGAGTTGGTTCACCCGGCTTGCTCCACGATCTTTTCCGCTTGATATTGTGGTATACAACCTATTTTTCATCGCCAGTTATCAGTCGTTTTAAAAATGTATCATTTTCATTACGTTTCTTTAGCAAATCGCAGCTGTTAATGCGTTGTGTTAAATGCATTTCTTTCAATTCGTGAGGAACCCATGTATCGAGTTGTTGAACATAGCCAAGTCGTTTTAAGTAATTTTCAATGCATGTATGTGATACATGAAGCTTCTCTGCAATCTCACGTGTTGTACTGTGACGATCCGAATCGATTATTGCTTTGATTAGGGCGTCATCAACTTCAACTGGACGACCAGAGCGTTTTTCATCTTTGAGTGAAAAATCACCAGAACGAAATTTGGAAAACCAATTTTGACATTGCCATTCTTTTAAGGCTTTGTCACCATAAACAGCGCACACTTTTTATGAGCTTGCGATGCGTTTTTCCCTTTGCGTAAATAAAAAAAGCAAAATATAACGAAAATATTCCTTTTGATTTTCCATTTTCCAACGGAAACCAAACGAAAACTACGCAACCAATCAAAAAACTTTTTTTACTGATTATCAGCTGAATTGCCAACTATCAAATAACAAAAAGTTTTTTACATTTCTATTACTTCTGCAAACCTAAAAATTCAACTGAAACCATCCATGAGTGAAATCCGCAATTACTTAGTTGCCAACTTGTTAGTTTATTTTATTATAATCGGTTCATAAATAAAAAAGGTATTTAGTTTTAAAGTACTTAGTTCGACAAATTTGCTAATTGCTAAATCGTTATTTTATCAAATTGTTTTGCTGAATTAGCTGAATCTTCTTTCTACATTTTCTTTCAATTTGTATGATGATAAAAAACACCGAGATTTCAAGATTTAGGATCGGGATCGGAGCTTATAAGGGAAAAACTGCGCTTGCCGTGCACGCGTACTTATCGTTTACGTAAATACTGTATAGTTAAAATTTAAAATTTTAGGAGCAAAATGAAATAAATAACCAAATGACTTAAATTACTTAAAGAGGAGGCCAGTCGTGGCGCAGCGGCACGAAGTGTGACTGTAAAACCGACTGGTTGTGGGTTCGATCCCCACTCGAGGAGATGAAATAAAACTTAAATTTATATTTCCATTTCTTCGCTCTGGTATCGAGGCTAAGCGCGGCGTTGAGTTCTGCCACTCAATACGCAAGTCAAATTGATTAGTTATATAATAGACGTTGTTGCTCCTCACCTCGCCTAATGAAATTTAGTAAATTCATACCTATATTTTAATCGGGTAGTACATCTGATCCCAATAATTTTCGACCCGTTACTTTACTATCCTCGTTTAGTAAGATTTTTGAAAAAAATATTCTAAATCAAATATTACTTAATTTTATGGTTCATCAATAGTATGGTTTTACTAAAGATCGTTCAACTACAGATGCTGGTATAGGTCTTATAAAGAATATATATGAGGCTTGGGAGGAATCGCAGGATGCTCTTGGCATGTTTTGTGATTTGTCTCACTCAACATTGCATTCAATCTTCTGACCTCTTATTTAGCTGACAGAGTTCAGAGGATTGGTGGGAATGGCAAGAAATCTCCTGGTTCAGTAATCAGCATGGGCATCCCACGAGGGTCTATTCTTGGTCCTTTTCTCTTTTTAATATATATATGCAATACAAATGATGATGATACCGTATCTAGTTGAAAAGAACCATGAGATAGTATTGTTTGCTTATGACACTTCATTGATTTTCAAAATAAAAAGACGATAAATCATATATAACGATGTTATGATGTCTCTCGAAATACTAGTACTTTGGTTCAGTGTTAATAACTTATTATTGAATAGTAAAAAATCTAAATGTATGAGTTTTAGAACACCTTACACGAATGTTGTTAAAGCCGATGTACTCTTGAATGGTGAACTCGTAGATCCTATCGATTCTACGATATTTCTCGGTATCACTATACACTCCAAATTACAATGGGGACTCCATATTCATGGATTGGCGAAAAGACTTAGCTCCGCAGCTTCCGCGGTCAAAAAAATTAGATCATTAACTGACGTTAGAAACGGCTCGACTTGTTTACTTCAGCTACTTCCTTAGTATTATGTGATATGAGATTTTACTTTGGGGTAATGCAGCCGGTATTCAACCAATATTTGTCCTGCAGAAGCGAGCTATTCGTGCAATCTATAACTTAGGTTCTAAAGAATCCTTAAGGCAAAAGTTTAAGGAAATTAATATTCAATATATTAACAGTTGCATCTCAATATATTTTTGAAAATGTTATGTATATTAAAAAAAAACATTAATATTTTACCAAAATTGGTGATGTTTATAATATTAACACCAGGAATAGGCTTCATCTTAATGCACCTGTAACTCGTTGCATCGAATCCGCAATGCTTTTATGGGACAATGTGTACGCTTTTACAATAGGATTCCAGAAAACCTCAGAGAATTTTCTGTATCACGATGTAAAAAAATTGTCAAAAGACGTTTGTGTGTTAAAGGTTATTACCAAATTAATGATTTTACAAATGATAACACGCCTTGGGAATGAAATGCTCGCTCTAGGCTGTTTCAAAGGTATCATTGTCACAGATAATTAAATATGTATTTGTATAAAATTGATTTTAAAAAACTAAGTCTCGCTGATTTTTTTGCGCCGGTTCTTCTTAGGTCTGAGGCATTAACTTTAGTGAACTGGTGGTAAATTATTTGACCTTCAAAAAATTATTCTGCATGCATTCTTATTTTGAATAAAATTATTTGAATTTGAATTGAATTTTTTTAATGTTTTGTTTGATATTGTTTGTTAATTATTATTTGTATAATGATAAAAACAACTCGAGATTGTATGATTACAAAAAAGACCGAGATTTATGATTCTCCAATCCTAATTGACACCCTCTCAAGTAGCCACGTAATGCTTGCAATTTATTAATGATAGAGATTTGTTGAGCATTACATAGATAATCTATGTATTAACCCGGAACTTTTTAATTTTTGCGGCTGCGCTCAGTTACGGCTTACCAGACAGATGTGAAATAATAAAAAAAAACTATTAAATACGATAATCAAATTAATTTCCAAAACAATTTAATTTCGATTTACTTAATGCATAACCAAACTAAAATAATTAATCCATTTTTAGGTTTCTGTAACACAAAAGGAAAAATAACAGAACCCTAATAGATCTTATAGATATAGAGGGATAGAGGGAATCTGTCAAGACCATTTTACTTGAGATTGCGCCGAGGTATCAATCTTAAATTAATATCAGATATTCCGGTAGTCAGTTCCTTAGGGCACTTAAAAAGTCGTAATGCAGTCAAAAGATACACAGTTATGAAATTCAATATAAATAAAGGAAAAAATCGGAAAAGTAATTTTTTTTTGATATTTCATAGAAAAAAATCATTACTTATATTTATAGTTAATTTAATCTATATATATAAAAGGACATGTACCTGACTGACTGCGGTAAGACGCACGCACAGCCGTAACCGCTGTGCGTAGAAACATGAAATTTGGACAGATGTTTATTTTCATAATTTAGACATCCACTAAGAAGGGATTTTGAAAAACTTTAACCCTAAAAGGATGAAATAGGGGTTGAAAATGTTTTATTGAACACGCGTTTCGTGTTTTTTTAGAATTCACCCCTAAGGGTGCAAATAAGCGGGCGGAGCTGCGCGCGCCCACTAGTACAATATAAGAGCATAGGCCCGCAAACTTAAGTTTGTTAACTTTATTCGCCGCATCAATAAAAGATATAAGATATTTCCCAATAACAACCCTGAAATTGATACAGAAGCCTTGGTGGGCGAGTCATACACGCGCTTGGTCGGTTTTTTCTTAAACTTACTCTTAATAAATATTCATATATTTCAAGCGGGCATAGCCGCACGGAAGCCGGTAGTAGTAAAAAATAATTTAATAGATTAATTATTATTAGATAAATATCTAAAATCACGCCAAGAATATGAAAAAATAATATAATAGCATACACAGTTGTCTGTATTTTTTTAATTTAAATTTGTTAAACGAAGAAGCTGATTGAATTAAAACGCACAATTTTGCCACATAGAAAAGGGACTGATTTATCACCTAGAACACTGGTACCCCAGTCGATCCTGCAAAGAATAAAAATGAAAATAAATACAAATTTTGTTTTAGCAAATCGCGCTTAAAATTGTAATTAAAAGTCCGATTTACGCGATTTACATTTTAATTTTGGATGACCATTCTAACAATTCCACTTAGTATTCAAAAATCGAATTAATATTAAATCGATAAAAATACTAACTGACTGACTGTTAGCGCGACGTTTCAATTCTCAGTCAGGGAGTGAAACATTTTCACTTCCTCGCTTTGGCAACAAAAGAAAGCACGGCTGAGTTTGAGTTCCGCTATTCCTTGACAAAAATGTACAGAAAGTGGAGAACGGAGTGTACATTAGATACCAAAAAAAACTTAAATTTCATACAAAAAAATGCATACGCTTGCAAAACGTAAGTTAACTTTGATAAGTTGTACTTTCCGTTGGTCTAAAATGCTAAAGTTGGTACGGAACACTTGGTGAGCGACTCGCAATTAACCGTTTTTTTTAATGTTTTAAATAACTATGTAGTCATAAGCAATCCCAAGAAAAAGTCACAGTTATCGTAAATTATAATATTATAAAATAACTTAAATATTATAAAATAACATAAATATTATAAAATAACTTAAATATTATAAAATAACATAATTATTATAAAATAACTTAAATATTATAAAATAAAATAGTGTCTTAAATCTAAATTTGCATAATGTTATTAGGTATGTCGTATGTACTGACGGAGTAGGTACACTATGCCAAGATTGCGTTAAAAGTGTTTGCAGAAAATGTACGATATAATATTATATATCATGTAAAGTGAATTTAAATTAAATTCTTTATATCTTGTAAAATATGTTATTTAAATTCATGTGTAATATATTCTAAATTTTAAGGAGTATGTCACAGTATACCGTATGTGCCGTCTTGGTATAATTAAATTCGATCTAAAACTCGATGAATGTCAGGATCATAAAAAAAACGACTCGAAAAAAATTTCATTTTTAGGGTTCCACACCCCCGAAGGAAATAATGTAAAGGCGGAAACACCTTTAGGTGTCGTGTCGTGGCGTGCTCTGGCGTTATTTCTGAACAGTACTTAACGAACCTTTACAGCATTCAAACAACCATAATATTTTCTTCTGATTCGAATAGTGATTTTGATGAAGACCTTCAATTTCTCTTAATAATGAAACTTTAAATAAATCAGCTTCGCGCTGTATCCCGCACACAGCAGGGTCGGCAGAGTCTAGTGTTAAGACACTCTGTTCCCCACTTTCCGCCGAGTTCTGGAGGCATTGCGTGTTGAGTAGCGGAAGTCAATGCCGCGCTTTGCCTCGACACCAGAGCGAAGAAAATGATAATATAAATATAAATAAATATTTCATTTCCTGAGTGTTCATGAGTGGGGATCGAACCCACAACCAGTCAATTTTATAGTCACTTTGTGCGCCTGCGCCACGACTGGCCTCTAGAGGGCAAAAAAAAAAAGAAGATACTGAACAGAAGATGAAGTGATCCTTGTACTCTTCACACTTTGAGTCATATATAGCTTTTCGATGATGTACAAGTTCAATAAGATCTTTAGTAATTTTTTTGCAAATAAAATAAAAAAATGGCTAGGTGTTCCCGCCATAAGTCACGCGTAAGTATAGAAACACATTTGTCTATTGTGCAGTGTCGCGTCACGTTACGACACGTAAATGTGTTTCTTAGCCTTAACCCTTATTGGATCACTTAATTGAACTTCTGTCCGTCTGTCAAGATCATTTAATTTAAGATCACGTTCAGGTATTAAGCTATAATGAGATTAATATCAAATATTCAGGTCTACGCTTCCATGAAGCACCGAAAAAATCAAGCTTCTAAGTCACCGCAATCAAAAAACACGAGATATTTATGCATTGCTTTGCTGCATTTTGTATAAATTTCGCCGCGTAATCATATAAAAACATATCAAATTTCTCGTGACAGACAGACAGTACAGCTATAAAATTTGGCATAAGACAAAAGCTTTCTATATAAATAATAAACTTATATTTGTTTTTTGTTAGCTGCAGCAAGGTATGCCGAGAGATCTAGTGTTAATATACTCCGTTCCCCATTTTCCGCCGAATTCTGAAGATATTGCGTGTTGAAGACGGAACTTTATCTCGACTTCAGTATATCAAAATAAAACATTAAATATCTCATTTCCTTGAGTGAGAATTGAACCCACAACCTGTAGCGTTTACAGTCACACGCTTGCCTGCGCCAGGACTGGCCCCTAATTTACATTTGTAGTTCATTTTATACAAAATGAGTGCATAAATCCGCAACCTTAGGTTTATAAACTTTATTCGCCCCGTAATCAAAATTAATAGGATATTTCTCGTAGACTAACATACATTTTATAAAATTCAGCAAGAAGTGACAACCTGCAGTACAAATAGAGGAAAAAATCCGATAAATGGAAATTTATATTGACTTTACAAATAAAACTTACTACAAACTTATAATTGTAGTTCATTTCAAGCAAAATGAGTGCATATATTGGCAAACTTAAGCTTGTCTACTTTTGTAACATGAATTTTGTAAATTAAATATGAAGTTAATGATGGTTTTTTTTAAAATATAGGTGATGGGAAGCTACTTAGAGTATGGTTACACAAAATTATACATCAGTTCCCCTGTGCCAAATATAAAAAAAAATAAGAAAAAGAATACTTAAAAAAATATCTATGAAACAGACACACCAAATAGCAAATTGAAAATAGAAAAGTGATAGGTTTATATCAAACACGCAACTTAAAATTTTCAATTAAGCATAACAAAAGAAAAGAGAAAAAAAAAACAAAATTCATAAATAATATTCTCTATTACATAGTGACCCCCAGAGGAAATACAAAGTACTAGTAAATACGCGTCGAACGTCTTCACACCTGCTCGTACTCGTATGTCGTAACGACCTTTATTTTTATGATACATTTCATTTCATATTCCATAATTGCGTGTGAACATCTGTAATTTGGGATAACGTGTTATTTGAAAATACTTAAGAAAATCGTCGACAGATTAAACGGACAAATATATTTCGTTTTTAAACTTCAATTATATAGTTAAGCAATATATATTTATGGTGCCACCGTTGTTTAGAAATAATATTGCAGTTAGTTTATTTTTTATTTTATTGTTAAGACAAAAGCAAAAAATACTATAATACTAATACCAATGCTTATTTCTGGCTTATATATGGCCCAATAAGATTTTATCAAGGTGTCAAATGATCGATTTATAAACAAACATAGGGTACCCACCTATCACTTTTCTATTACCAATCAGAATTGAGCTCTTATCCGCCTATGCCATATACCTATAATTTTTATTACCTTCCGTCATATGTGGGCTAGGGCTAAAACTATCATTCATACAATTTTTTGATAAAAATCTAAATCGTTTTCTCCTTTTTTTCATCCGGAATAGAAAGAAATAGAATAGAAATCGAATCTTCAACTATTGCGTACAATAAGACACAGCACATCCAGTGTGCTATATTTACTTGAGATTATATTCTGATGATGCTGGCTATAAATCCTCGGGTCCAATGTTCGATGACAACTGTTGGTACCTAATTGGAAATAATATGGTAAATGTCTAAGAATATCAAGCGAAATTGTGGGAAACAACTAATATTAAATAAAAATGGGTAAAAAAAAAGCGAAAAAAGTATTTTACGATAGTAAAAATAAATACTGGCTGTAGTAACTCTATGTCAAACGCGTTAGAGCACGAAAATATAGTGACACGTTTCGTAGGCTTTTTACGTTTATTTTTAAATTAATGTTTCGCATATGTTTAGGATTGTAGACTTTTTAAAGTAGTCATATTAAAAAATATATTATATATGAAATAAATTATTAACTTGTAAATAAATGTAAATCTGTATTGTTACTTAATATTAAAAACCCACCGCAGGCTTCCGTACTAATTTCAGAACAGTAGGTCAACGGGAAGTACAACTCTTTCTTCTTGGCTCTCATGTGCTGCATTACGACATCTAACGAACGCTTCCTTATCTCCCTTCCTCCGGGAGGTCTCACTCTAAAGACAGACATAGCAAGTCACTTCCTTTGAAATTGGATGTATGTATGCGATATCTTAAGTCGCTTTATCCCGGGAACGAGGTAGTTTATATATGAGCTTGAACTTCACTATTTGCCAGTGGTCATAGAGTAACACTCGAGTTTCGCGACTATGTACTCCAGTCTTCTTCAGTTGAGTTGGATCGCTGCCACTCTTGAAAAGCAGCCTCCTTATTATGAATCCACTCCTGACCTCCCTTGTTATTCTACCACAATGTCTCCATGTCGATGACATATCCTCCCAAAGAAGCAACAAGAACTGGCCTGCTCGCCGCAATGATTGCCGATTGAGTTCGATCCCATTCTCGGTGTTTGTTTTTGCGAAAGGTTTTGCTACTACGGACCACATACAGACCCTCGCAACCATCATACCCTAGACTTTTGCGTTTCTATGGTTCACGATTTACACAATTATTGTTTTGTATAAAATTAAGCGTAAAAAAATATATGTTTCGTTTCAAATACGATCCCAATTCTGACTCACAAACAAATTAATATTATATACATATATAGAAAAAATATTTTACCTTCTTTTTTTTAACTTTCTAGGTGCTAGCTGTATATAGCAGGGTAGGCAGAGGGAAAACACTCCGTTCTCCAATTTCCTTAAATTTTTCGAGGCATGCTGAGTGGCGGAGCTCAACGCCACGCTTTCACCTTGTTACCAGAGTGAAAAAATTAAAATATTTGTAAATAATAATTCATTCTCCCCCTGGAATGGACCCCACAATCCTTACATTTACAGTCACACATTTGCGTCACTGCGCCACGACGACCTGTAATTACAAATATTTTACTTGAGTACTTACTATGCTTTAAGTAATTTAATTTGATAAATGTATATTATAGTTCATTCTAGTATATGGAAATTAAGAAAATATTCACAGTTTACGTTTTAGATACCCACCCCTACAATTTAATTATGACTATGACACTTGATATACAACATTAATTTTTATTTAATCATTACTTTGAGCTAACGTTGTCTTTGATAATAATTTTCTACGACAAAATCCCTTAATGATATTAATATAAACTATTTATATATTTTATAGAATTAAACTATACCTAATAATTTTAAAAATTATTGTGCATCTTACACTAAAATATAATTTTTATAATGAATTATAATTCATATTTAGATTTTTTTATTTTATTAATGAATAATTTTAATTTTAATTTTTTTATTTATTTTGAGGCCAGTCGTGGCGCAGGGGCACAAAGTGTGACTGTGAAATCGACTGGTTGTGGGTTCGATCCCCACTCGAGGAGATGAAATATTTATTTACATTTTTATTTTCATTTCTTCGCTCTGATGTCGAGGCAAAGCGCGGCGTTGAGTTCCGCCACTCAACACGCAATGCCTCCAAAACTCGGCGGAAAGTGGGGAACGGAGTGTCTTAACGGTAGATTCCCCGCTGTGTGCGGGATACAGCGTGAAGCTGATTTATTTATTTTATTTTTATTATATTTAAGTATTAATTTACAAAATTGAATAACAATTTGAACGGACTACACAATACCTATTGAATAGAACTCTCTCTGGACCTATATCCGAGCCTTCGTTTTTTTTAGAAATGTTGCGGACATCTGCATTGGCATCCATAATTGTAGGATTTCCACATCAATTTTAACATCTGCATTCGTATTGCTTGATGCAAATATTCATGCAGATGTAATCTTCAAACTGATGGGCGCCCGTTGCGTAGGACTTTAAAGGGCGCGTTAGGCGAATTGGTAAATAAAAAAGCCGAACCAGTGCAAATCAGGCTCGTCCACCGAGGGTTCCGTACAAAAGTTGAAAAACTCGAGCTTTTTCTGAAATTGAAGCTCAGTTTAGCCAAAGCCCTTTCATCTGATACCTCATACTTACACTAGGGGCTTTAATAGGACTCTACTCCCCTTTTAAGGCTGTTATTTTGTAGAATTTGTTGTTGTTGTAGAAATGTATAGTTTTCAGATTTTTCCTGAACTAGTACTATCTGTAGATGCCTGCTGCCAATTTTCATAATTCTAGGTCAACCAAAAGTACCCTATTAATTTTGATTCCATTTATATGAAATCGAACCGTGTCGAAATACGCATTTTTTGCCATATAAACGGCCATATCTTTTTTTAAAGTATATTTAGAAATACGCTTCTGTCAGGAAATTAAGAGACTATAGATCTGAGTATATGATTTGAATTTCAACTCGATATCTCCAAGCGTTCCTGTGATAAAGGCAGACAGGCAGACAGGCAGACAAACGGACAACAAAATGATCTTATAAGGGTTCTTTTTTACTTAAAAGGTACGGAACCCTAAAAACAAGATATCGGTGGCAAGATATGACGATAAAATTTGTTAAATAGTGCCAGTTGTTTGTAGAGACTAGTCGTAGCGCAGCGGCACAAAGGGTAACTGTAAATTTGACAGGTTGTGGGTTTGTTTCTCACTCGAGAAAATTAAATATAATAATATTTTAATTTCTTCACTCTGGTGTCAAGGCAAAGCGCGGCGTTGAGTTCCGCGACTCAACACTTATGCCTCCAGAACCCTACTGTATTCAGGATACAGCGTGAAGCTGAAAATAAAGAAAAGAAGTAATGCATGTAATATAAATGCTAAGTAAGTATTATATAAAGCCAGGCATAGTCAAGAATCTCACTTTTAAAAAAGATCTATTTATAATACTGGAGTCATTGAATGACTATGACAATTAATAAACACTAAAATGAAAGCGGTGACATAAAAAGAACAACTACGGGAAATATTTATTTATATGATGGCGAAACCCCCACCGCCATCGCCACCCAGCGTAACAAGTGAATATTTATTCCATATAACTTACACCCGTGTATTATAAGTGTCAATGTGGAATCGCAAGTGAGAGTCTACATTCACATATAATCACATGTGAAAATGTATGATCACATGTCTCTTCGTCTCTGTCTCTGTCTCTGTTCTCATCGCCCTTTTGCAGCCCGCTACGTAATATTATGAAATTGGTTCGCAACTCTCGGTACGCGAATTCGACTCGCACTTGACCAGTTTTTAGTTTTTCAGCTATTTTGTAACTGATTATTATGTACCAATTTTTGATATCATTTATTCAATATCTAAATATGGGATGTTCATAGGGCTTCTACTACATCCGAGTGTATTTTCGAGGAACGAAATGTGGGCCTCCAATATATGTCTGATATGAATAAAGTAAATTACATATCTACAACAAAAAATAACAAATAATCTAAGAAAAAAAGAATAAGTTTTCCAAACACATTTATAATACAATACAAGCATTTATAAATACATGAAAGTTACGAAAAAGTATAAAAACACTTTCGTTTCATTGGAAGCATTAAAAAGCTGTTACTTTCATAAAATTTTGCAATACAGCACTATTTATTTGTTAGATGAGGAGAAAAGTCATTTAAAACCTTTCTAACGCAAATGGATGTCTCATTAGTATTGAAAATGTTCAAAATTACAAATAGGTACTCGTCCTTAATGATTCGCTTAAATTATTTTATGTAAATCTGTATTTTAAAGTTATAATGTACCTATCAACTAAAACGCCTTTTGTTTGAAATGATTGCTAAAGTAGAACTAAAGTACGTAATACTACAAATGATACTATAGTGCCTCAATTATTTTGACGTCGGTGTTTGAATTAAAAGACGAACTAAGCGAAGCGCAAGGGGGCACTATCTATCATTTTTCGAAACACTTTGTCGATTAATAAAATTTGGTGGATATGATGTCAATAGTAGAAGATGTTGTTAATATCTATAATCGATTGACTAGTTGCTAAAATCCCTTTATTTCCTAACTGACTGACTGATGATCATCAAAATTCATAAGGTATTTCCTAAAGTTCTTAAAAGCTGAAATTTGGTATGTAAGTTAATAATAGTACATAAACACAAAAAAACAACTTTAATTTTGTACCTCTCTACCCTCTTAAATTAGACGTGAAAATTTCTATAAGGCTTTGGCCTATTTTGACGCTAAAAAGCTGAAATTTGGTAAGCAAGCTACTAGAGAGAGAGCCAATAGTAGAACAGTAGTGCTAAACTTTCTTTTATTTTATAAAGCCTGAAAGTATCTGTGCTCATCCAACACTGGTAAGAACTATTAGGGAATATGGATCTAGGATGGTGGTTAGTTGGCAGTTATCAAGTAACTAAGATGCAAAACATAGTACCTAACTTCCGTTAAATTATATATTATCCTATAAGCTATAAGTGCCTATGAGCATATTAGGAGCAAATAATATTTTGTACACATTCGTTAATTAAAATCATATATTGTTCTTATCATAAATAGTTCTTGTCAGTTAGTACATGTAACTTTAGTATCGTAGGCGCTTGTAATTTATTGGAGATTAGAGGTGTCTGGCAGGAAGTTAAAACCATGCTAATTGCCTGGCCACAGACTATGTAATTTGCAATATTATTTCCATGAAAAAATAAAAAAAATTGAGCTTTTTAATACAACGAAACTGAGGTGTTCTTTTTTGCATTTTATTTACCTAATAACTGCCAAAGTAACCACTATCCAAGATTCATATTCGCTAATAGTACTTACCGGTGATGGGCGCATGTGCACAGAAATTTTCAGATTTTTATAAAACAACGATAGTCTGGCTTGCTTTGGCTCTGGGGTCATAGTGTTAGTACACACAGCAAATAGTTGTAAAATTGACAATTTTTACCTTTTTACCCTAAAAAATAATGGATGGAAGATTGTATGAGACTTCCGGTAAATTTGACGTTAGAAAGCTAAAAGTTGGTAAGCAAGTTAATGAAAGCCAAAAATATATATAAAACTTTGATATTTTACCCCCATATTCTTTTCCTTTAGATTCAATAAAAGTACATATTAAAAAATATATTTTGTATGCGACGCCATCTGTTCTTCGTATTTGGAACTACTTCAATTCAACTGTCTATCTATAATTTGTAAAACTTTCGTCTACGTAATGATAATAACATATTCCTATAGATGGCGTTTTATTTATTTTTATGCGTTATTTATATGGATTATATCAAAGCCCAACTGCGCCACGCAAACGAGAGTAATGTATTTACCAGTCTATGTATTACCAGTTTATATATGTATTTTTAGGTCGACTTGCAAAGACTACACAGTCAGAATTTTTATCTAATATTCGAAAAAAAATATTCATTGAAATTACGATAATATAACCCTCAACGTATTCAATTAAATTAAATCAGCTTCATGCTGTATCCTGCACACAACAGGGTAGGCTGAGAGAACCTAGTGTTAAGACACTCCGTTCCCCACTTTCCACCGAATACTGGAGATATTGTGTGATGAGTGGCGGAACTCAACGCCACGCTTTGCCTCGACACTAGAGCGAAGAAATGGAAAAATAAATTTAAATAAATATTTCATTCGTCTTGAGTAGTCGTGGCGCAGAGCGCAAAGTGTAATTGTAAAGTCGATTGGTTGTGGGTTCAATCCACACTCGAAGAGATTAAATATTTATTTAAATGTATGTTTTCATGTTTCGCTCTGGTGTCGAGGCAAAGCGCAGCGTTGAGTTCCGCCACTCAATACGGAGTGTCTTAACACAAAGTTGACTCTGCCTACCCTGCTGTGTACGGAATACAGCGTGAAGCTGATTTGATTTTTTTTGAGTAGAGATCAAACCCACAACCAATCGCGTTTAAAGTGACCCTGCGCCAGAACTGGCCTGAGGTACTACATTTTTCACTTTAGATTTCACTATGAGTGCACGAACGCTATTTAGTGTAAGTTTAAGTTAAATAAATAATAATAAGTTAAAGTGAGGCCAGTCGTGGCGCAGCGGCACGAAGTGTGACTGTAAAATCGACTGGTTGTGAGTTCGATGCCCACTCGAGGAGATGACATATTTACTTAAACTTATATTTCCATTTCTTCGCTCTGGTGTCGAGGCTAAGCGCGGCATTGTGTTCTGCCACTCAACACGCAATGCCTCCAGAATTCGGCAGCAAGTGGGGAACGGAGTGTCTTAACACTAAGTTCCCTCTGCCTACCCTGCTGTGTGCGGGATACAGCGTGAAGCTGATTTATTTTTTTAAGTTAAATAAATAATCGTGTAGTGAAAGCGGACGAAGCCTAACCTGAGCTTTGCATTTGTGTGAGTTTACACAAATAGTGTAGGTGTGACGAAGGCTTGAAGGCTTAAAAATGTGAATACTGCTTTTTATCTGCAGGCCTAAGACGTGTCATGTTACTTATTTAATTTTTAATATTTCTTTTGTTTCATTTATTAAAAGTGTAAAAGTAAGTTACCACGATCACTGTACAAATATAGAAAAATGTATGTGAACAAGCAGTAAAAGGTTGTAAAAAATAGGAATGATAACGCTGTTTTTGATGGTATAAGGGAATAATTGATAATTAAACCAACATAATGGACTAAGTAACGTCATACCATAGGTTGTAGGCTCGATACCCACAATTTTATGGAAACTGAAATAACAAAATAACTCACAGAAAGCTCAACTTACGCTTCGACCTAAGAAGTACCTACCTAGATACTTCAATTTACCTAGCTAACTTCAAAGTACCCAGATACTTAAAAAAAAAACGCGGTGACGTTATGAAAATAATTTATGTAGAAGCCATCACAGTCTCAGACTTCATTTTTATTTGTACAAGTTTAGTTGTATTTAATATGATACAACACAAATAATATTACTACGGCCCATTAAATATTACAACTCCACAAGACTTCTTGAACTTATTCATATTCTTGTATTTCTTAAACTTCTTATTTGCTTTATAAATGACCTAAATTCATTATACGATAATATTTTACCAATAACCAGCAACAAAACCCACATAATCATTGAATAAGTCGGCTATCAGGGAGAACATTAATCTGAACATGGGTGAAGTTAGTACAACTAACGCTATCTGTCAGATATAATGCCTTATGATAACAACTACGGGGCAACGTTATGGGGTTGTCGATATACTTGTCTTTTCCTGTCAAAATTGTTGGTGGATTTAGTATAATTTATTATTATAATAGTTAAATTTTAAATTGAACGCTTGAACTATATAATTATTAATTTACTAATCTGCATTACTTTTGTTTTATAATAATAATATTATTTTAAAAATAATATTTAAACCTATATTAAAATTAAAATTAATAAAGCTTCAGCCAATTCAATAAAACAGTTATTTATAGCAATGTTGTCGAACAACATTATTTGAAATGCTATAACCTTTTTTTTGTAAATTAATTGAAATAAGACACCTAGCTTCCCTAAACACTAAATGTTTGCCAAAATACAATAGTGAAAAGTGCAATTAAATCGGTTAAAATGTTTCTAAGATTAGCGTGAACAAACGCGTAGACATACAAACAATCATACAAAAATTCAAAGATCACTGTTTTCTATTACGTTATTAAATGCCACCAATAACATCTTTACTTGTGTACTTATATACATATATAATTCATGAACACCGATACGTTACTAATTTATTATAGTAAAATTATTCATTTGATATGTCGTTTTATTTCTAAATTTTATTCCTTTTGACTTTTGAGACTCTACTTTTTTACTTTTTTATTAAGCGACAACATTTTTAATTGTTTACTTAACGATCTCGTTCTCAACGTTATACCGGACGATAATTTCATTAAGTTATAACCAAAAAATATTTAAATATTCAACATTAGGTCTATTGGATCTTTTTAAAAAAAAAATCTGTGAAATTACATAACGGATGTGATCGTGTAGCGGAAATTGGTATGAGCTATGTATACAGGATACATTCAAAACTAATTAATTCTGAAATATTAAATAACTCCTCTATTTTATTTCAAAAAGCATTTTTTGTTTTCAATAATACATTAGGATTCGTCAATTTAAGAATCATCATAAAGTGAAGAGTAGAGTACTGTAATATGTACATTAAGTTAACTTTTGCTTACAAATATATAAAACTAAGCAGAAATAAAACCTTTACAAAAACAAAGCGCATTGACCCGTAATCACCGCTGAGAAATGGTTTCCTGTTCACAAGTGGTTCAACCTCGCTTTACACAACTTTTTACATAAAAATCAAACAATTCAATTCGTAAACAAGACAATACAAGCAAACTCTACACCGATATTTGTCGTTAGCACCTAGCTCCGTTACACCACCAACGCCTTCGCACTCGGCCAGTTATCTTAAAAATTCCAATTCAATTTGATTCAAGATTCCACCCCTTTACCCTGATTTATTATTTCGGTGGTTATTTATCTAATACGCGCTGGTTGCGCGGTAGGGGCCGACGACCGCCTCTCTCTGTTTTTAATATATTTTCTTACAAGTTTTTACTCTGTCAGCATACAACGAGCGCTTGCTTCTTTTAGCATAATCTGTTGTTGTTGCCGCTTTAACGCAACTAGGTGTTCTTTTTTGTTATTTAAAAATCACCTCTTATGTCTATACGACGTCTATGTTGACCACTCTGAGATTTTGGGCTCAACAATATATAAATCTGTACTTATTATATAAATATGGTTATATAAATAAAATCTCTCGTATCTCTTGTAACTTCCGCAAGATAAACAGAGACCAGATAAGCTAGTGATAAATCACTCTGTCGTCCTCAAGTTTACAGACATTACGATTGCTTTCCTCGTTGTTTTAACACCAATCAATCGTTTTCTCACTTTTCCAACTATTGCTTTATGATGGTACAGACGATATACTTATTTGATAATATTACATTACATTATTATATTATCATCACTTCATATTAATAACAAATGATAGAAAAATATTTTCGTATTATCTTTAAACTTCACGCTGTATCCCGCATATAGCACAGTAGACAGACGGAACGTTAAGACACTTCCATTCTCCACTTTCTGCCAAATTCTGGAGGCTGGAGGATTGTACGAGGAGTGGCGGAACTCAAAGCCACACTTTGTCTCGACACCAGAGCGAAGAAATGAAAATATTAAATTTTCCATTTCCTCGAGTGGGGATAGAACCCACAACTTGCCGAGATTACCGTCACACGCGTGTTCCCCTGCGCCACGACTGGCCTCTAGAAAGATAACTCAAAAGTATTATACATAATTTATTTGACCAAACATAGCATTGTTTACAAAAGACATTACAATGGCGTGTCGGTCTATTGTCTATAAATGGGACCCCAACGGACCCCAAAATGTCTGGAAAACATATTCTGAACAATTTTAATTATGTTCAGACTTACATAATTTAAAAGAGAAAGTAGAACGAATTGAATACTAATGTATAAAACAATTATGTTTCCTATTGAATATTTTTTTTACAAACCTGTGATTATATTTTTTTATTAATTTGGAAAGTTAGAGTGAAAGTGAGGAATTAACTATATATGTTCACAAATTTCTTCTATCCTGTTGTGTACGGCGTGTACAAGAACTAAAAAATATGTGTATAATTATTGCTATTATGCCTTTTCTAATATGAAACATTCAACTGTTAATGCTCTACATAGCTCAATCACATATAAATAGAGTTTGACTCGTCATCCAGTCGCATGACTATCATGAATTTGTGAAAACTTTACTTTGTACACACGAATAAACGAATAGGTATATCATAAAATCAATAAAAATATGATGGCAATAAAAAAAAAGTGTTAATAAAAAAAATCAGGTGAAAGAATAAATAAATAAAAAGAATATAATCCTTATCATGCGACATACTCTAAGAATTTCGAATTATTCAC
>DWLH01000601.1:0-18364 GCA_018249795.1 Heliconius telesiphe telesiphe
CTACGCACAGCAGTTACGGCTGTGCGTGCGTCTTACCTCAGTCAGTCAGGTACATGTCCTCTTATATATATAGATGTTGTGTATGTGTGTGCTACCTAACATGTATGATGTGGCACTTAAGGAATGACAATGACAGCGGACTAAGGATGGGGAATTTAAACCTGTTTGTCAAGTATTCTTATTTCTCATTGTCTGAAACTACAAAATATTGGAAGTAAAAACCTTTAATTGTCGATTTTTCTATTTAAGGTTAGTCGATAACAATTCACGATGTGTAAATATTTGATCTTAATTAAGTGGAATGTTTAATTTTATAATAATATTAAACTTTTCTATTTTAGATAAATACAATTGTGTGTTATTTGCTCCGGTTGGTCCGTCATCCAACATATTACATATGTAAGTTCATTGTACTACAAAAACATTTGGTGAATCAAATAACTAATGAATAGTTCTAAAATAAAATCCGCGACACCGTATCTCTCATAAATAAGTCACAATATGGTATTTTGGCAATATGGCAAAAAATAATTGAAAATTGCAAGGTGATATTACAGTCGTTTTGACAAAGATATTAAAACTTATGAGCAAATGTTATTCCATCAGCATTTTTATGTTTTTATAAATAATTGTGAAAGGAACTTGGTTTTATTTAATCCCAAACAGACACAAGTTTGCGCGCACATAATAAAACCATTTCGCCAGTACTTCCCTTATAGCCGCGCCCAGTATAAGTACATTGGGCCCTAGCATTTCGAGTGACTGCCAGTATCGCGATCATCTGGAAAGCAAGGCCAAGTTGGCCTCAAAGAAACTGGGGTTCATCAACAGAGTGAGACAGTACTTCACGCCAAAACACCGATTGGCCCTGTATAGGGCCCATGTTCGGGCTCATCTCTAGACTGGTGCACCTCAGTATCAGCTTGACCCATTTGATCGCATACAACGTAGAGCCGTTCGAATCGTTGGGGACCGAATGATATGTACAGGGCTTGATACATTGGCTTTGCGTAGAGATGTCTCCTCGCTGTGCGTTCTCTACCGCATTTATCACGGGGAGTGTTCTAGAAAACTGTTTGACCTGGTACCTGCCACCGAATTTTCTAACCGCACAGTACGTCACAAGCTCAAGTATCATCCACACCACCTGGATACATGGCAATCTACTACTGTGCGGTTTCGTAGGAACTTCCTTCCACGCGCCACTCAACTGTAGAATAGCCTATCTGCGGCAGTGTTTCCAGGTTGATACGAACGGGATCGTGGGCAGCGGTGATCACTTACCATCAGGTGATCCGTACGCTTGTTTTTTTTCATAAAAAATAATTTTAAAAAAAAAACAATAAAAAAAAGTACATGAATTAGACTTCACCTAAACACCTTACCACCACTAATACCAGACTTAGTTCTTAATAGCACTTAATGACATAAATTATATTTTTCTTTAATCTGCCTACCCTGCTGTGTGCGGGATACAGTGTGAAGCTGATTTAATTTTAAATGTAACGTACCGTTCTCGGACTACGAATAAAGACTTTCGTGCGTCCATAAGCGAATTCGGCGCTGGGTATCGGCAACGAGCGCAGCAGCGCCCGCGCCGCCCGCACCGGGTCGTCGCGCTCCGCCGGCGAGGGCGGCGCGCTGCCCCCGCCCGCCCCCGCGCCGCCCCCGCCCGCCCCCGCGCCGCCCCGCAGCGCGCCGTACCGCGACACCACGCTACGCGCGCACATGGACTCGCACCAGCCCGCGCGCCGCAGCAGCGCCATGTCCATGATACTATAATAGCAACAGACAACATCATTTCAAAAATGTTTACATTCAAGTATGAAGAATACAGTATAAGTGTCCTCACCCCTGAGTGCGTATCTGGTGGCGTAGCAGCGCGGCGTCGAAGCGGTGCGGGCGCAGGGCGGCGTCGGCACGCAGGCAGCGCACGAGGCGCGGCGCGGGCGGCAGGCGGCGCACCAGCGCGCCCACCAGCGCGCGCTGCCGGCACGCCAGCGCGCACGGCCGCCGCGGCGAGCCCGCGCCCGCCCCGCCCGCGCCCACGCCGCCCGCTGCGAACAGCGCCGCCAGCAGCGGCTCCCGCGCCGCGCCCAGCACGCCCACGCAGCGCCGGCACACCGTGTCACGATTCTTCTGCACGATGCCGCGCGCGCTGTACACCACCGCGCCGCCGAAGTGCACGACCCTGCGGGCGAGGGAGGCAGTGGTGGGTCACGTGAGTCGTGAGGGGGTGGGTCGAGGGCGGGGGCACTCACTGGAAGCGATCCGGCGGCAGCACGAGCAAGCGCGGGTGGCGGCGGCGCTGCAGGCGCTGCAGGAAGGCGGCGTCGGGCGCGCCGCGCGCGGAGGCGTCGCGCAGCGCACCCAGCACGCTGTCGGGGCCGGCGTCGAGCAGCTCGGCGTGCGGCTCGTGGTCGGCGTAGGGCAGCGGCGCCCAGGCGAGCCCCTCGCGCGCGTACTCGTCCTGCTCGCGGCGCAGCGTGGCGGCGGTGACGGCGGCCTGCACGCGCTCGGCCGCGTAGTTGATGAGCAGGCGCTCGAGCCCGTTGTGCGCCAGCGCCTCGAGCCCGTACACGTCCAGCACGCCCAGCGAGCGGCGCGCGGCGGCGTCGGGCGGGCGCAGCGCGTCGTTGACGGCGGTCACGAGCCACGTGAAGAGGCGCGCGTAGGTGGCGCACAGCAGGCGGTCGCGAAGCGCGCGCGCCCACTCGGCGCCGGCGGGCGCGCCCGCGTCGTCGTCGGGCGCGCCGGCGTCGTCGTCGGTCGCGTCGTCGTCGCGCGCGGGCGCCGCGCCCAGCGCCTGCGCCAGCGCGTCCGCGTCCACGCCCACCAGCGCGCACGCCTCGCGCAACTCTGCCTCGTCACAGTACACCCGTTATAACATACTTTCAACATTAATTATCTTGATTTACTACAAAGTAAAAAATTTTTCTCATTATTCTCCAATTCTTCTCGTTCATGTAGGAATTTTCGAAAATCTTCAACTAGTGCTCCTCAAAGATCCTATAGGTAATTATGACAAATTTAAATTTTCTATGTCGCCTTGATTCGGCTGCGTCTTGTCTGTCAGTCTCTCAGTAACGTACAAATTTAGATATACAAAATGTTTAGATAAAGAATTAAAAATAAGTATTATTTAAAAAATATATATATCAAACATTTAGATAACCAACATTACCACAATGTATATATATAAATAAAATAATTAATACAAATAATTCAATGTTATATATTATTCATGAAATTGTTTGTTAATCAACAAAATAATTAAATGTAGCACTCTGATCAGTTTACAATGAAACAAGATGAGATGAGATGGAGGGGCGCAACCTCACCATACTCGTGCTGCAGGCGCGTGCCGATGGAGCCATCGATGTTGTGCTGCGGCTCGAACTGCACGTTGCCGAGCTTCAGCAGGAAGGCCAGCACGCGCAGCACCGCGCCGCACTGGCCCGCGCTGAACCCCAGCGCGGCCATCGCCGCCTGCACAACACGCACGCTACAGACCCTCGCGCCGAGCACGCCGTGCCGCGCCGCGCACGCGCACTCACGCACCTTCGTGAAGGCGAAGTGGTCGCGGTCGGCGTGCGGCGCACGCGGGCCGGGCGGCGCCCGCCCCCTCCGACGCGCCACCCGCCCCGCGCCCGCCGCTTATTTTCCGCACGCCGCGCCGCGCACGCGCACTCACGCACCTTGGTAAAGGCGAAGTAGTCGCGGTCGGCGTGCGGAGCACGCGGGCCGGGCGGCGCGTGGGGCGGCGCCCGCCCCCTCCGCCGCGCCGCCCGCCCCGCGCCCGCCGCTTATTTTCCGCACGCCGCGCCGCGCACGCGCACTCACGCACCTTGGTGAAGGCGAAGTGGTCGCGGTCGGCGTGCGGCGCGCGCGGGCCGGGGGGCGCGTGGGGCGGCGCGCGGCGCGGCGAGGCGCCGGCCGCCCCCGCCGCCACGCCGCCCGCCCCCGCGCCCGCCGCGCACTCCCCGCACGCCGCGCCGCCGGCCCCCGCCGCGCCCTCCGCGCACCACGCGCCGCCGCGCAACACACGATACTGCTCCCATGACCGCTGCAGCTTCAGTCGCTCTGCGGACAACACACTCTTGATATTCGATATTTTCGGATTTTACAAAGTTAAAAGTTGAGAGTGCAAGACGAAGTCTGAAATGCGGTAAGTCAGTGAGAGCAGATGGAGTTACTGCCGAGATGATCAAATATGGTGGGCCACGCGTCTTGGACTTGTTTTGGATTTTGTGCAATTTATGCTGGAAATCAGGGGAGGTCCCAGACGATTGGCGAGGTGCGGGCATCGTGCCTTTGTATAAAGGCAAAGGTTCACAGATAGACTGCGCAAGCCAAAGGGCTAACAGTTTGATTACCTTAGGTAGTAAAGTTTATGCTGAAGTTTTAGCGAGAAGAATGCAAGAGAGCGACTTGGAAAAGGCGTTTAACAGAATTATAAGAGCGAAATTATGGGAGATACTATCCCGGTACAATGTGAGCGGACCCTTACTGCAGGCTGTAAAGTCTCTTTACAGAGATCACTCAGCCTGCGTGCGGGTAGGAGCTGGCATGTCGCCCTGGTTTGACATCCGATCGGGTGTTAAGCAAGGTTGCGCCATGTCAGCTTGTTTGTTCAATTTATATTTGGATAGCTGTCTCCCAGGAGTGAAACAAAGTGATATGGTAGTGAAAGTAGGTGACCTGAATGTGAATTGCTTGCTGTACGCAGATGATGCAGTGCTGCAGTGATTGCATCATCAGAATGCGAGTTGCAGGCATTGGTCACAACTCTGAAAGAAGGGTGTGAAAATAATGGTCTAAGCCTCAACGTGAATAAGACAAAGGTTCTGATTTTTGGAAGAGATGATTAACGACGGAATGCAAGATCAGTGTAAATGGTAAGATATTAGAACAAGTGAATGAAGAGGTATACTTGGGAAGTATGTTCAGTAGAGATGAAGGATACGAGATGGATGTGGAAAGGCGTATTGCTGCCGGTAACAGAGTTGGAGCCTTAGCTGCATTGATGAGACGGCGAAACGTCAGCACAGCTGCGCGTTTGGCCGTACACAATGCAGTTTTGGTACCGACACTTATACGGCAGCGAAACGTGGGTATTACGAAGAAAAATGAAAGATTAGTGCTGTGGAGATGCGATCTCTTCGTAGGATATGAGGAGTCAGCATAGCTGATCGAATCTGCAATGAAGAGGTACACAGACTGGCAGGTACTAGCGAGGATGTCACGGTGAGAATGAAGAAGAGCGTGCTCAGCTGGTTTGGACACGTCGAACGAATGAGTGATGAAATAATGGCAAAAAAATTTATGATGGAAAAGTAAGTAAGAGAGATAGGGGGAGACCTCGGTTGACCTTCGAAAATAAATGATCAAAGATACTGGAGGAAGGTCACGTAAAAGCATGAGGACCCCCCGGAAAGCATGTATGAAGAGGTTGATAACAGTGGACGAGGCGAAAGAGGTATGTAGAGACCGTAGAGTTTGGCGCCCCGTTCTCTCTGACTACTCCGCTAGGGATAAAGCGTGAAGCTAGTTTAGCTTAGTTTTTGTTTATTATTATTAAAAATTGTTTTATTTAGTAAATATAATTTAATTTACTACTTGCCTAAAATTACCCTCCTAACTTAACTCTAAAAATAAGAAGAAGCTTGAAAAATTACTTATTTCGTCAAATCCCGAAAATATCGAAAAATCCGGGATCCCGGGATTTTTCTGAAATCGATATCGAAAATCCCGGTTTTGCTTGAATGGTCCGATATTGGGACCCCTAATTACTACACAGATTATTATAAATCATTATTATTTATTATATATTAAATGAAATATTTTTCCCTTAAAAATATTTTTGATTGAGGCCATCGTGTTGGAGTGACACAAGCGTGTGACTATAAACGCGCGTTATGGATTCGATTCCCACTTCGGGGAATTTATCACTTAATATTTTTCTTTTCTTGCTCTGGTAACAAAGTACAGCGCAAAATTGGGCTCAGCTTCATAACAAGCAATATCTCGAAAATTTTACGGAAAGGGAATAAAAGTATATTTTAATCTAGTATTAAAATATACTTTTATTATTTACTTCTCGTCCTTTTTTACATATCTGAAAGAGCGTGAAGTTAAAAAAATGCATTATGTAACATTCAAACAAATATAACATAAATATTTCAATAAACGCATTGAGAGAGTGGGTGTGAGTGTGTCTGTGTATGTGAGTGTGTCTGTGTATGTGAGTGTGTCTGTGTATGTGGGTGTGAGTGTGTGTGTGCAGGGGCGGGTGCGTTTAGGTGTGTGTGCGCGCGTGTACGTGTCTCTGTGTCCATGGGCATGGGCGTGGCCGTGTGCGTGTGTGGGCACTGACTGAGCAGGTGCGCGTCGGCGCCGGCCAGCAGTTGGTACAGCACGTGGAAGTTGCGCTCGCCCTCCGCTACGCAGCACACGCGCTCCTGCGACACACACGTGTATTGTGTTATCACACTCATGACATCTATACACTACAGATTTTATTAATTTAAAATATGTCTTTACCTTCTCCAAGAGGTCTGCGTCCGCAAAATTAAAAATATTATTTTACAGTATATATCTATATTTAGTATTGATTATATTATATTTTATTGATGACATTCAGAGCTAGCAAGTCGCTCAGGTACTCACAGTGCGTGATGTGTCCGCCGACGGGCTCCCCCTTGAAGTCGAACTCGATGTCGAGCAGCTTGCCCTGCAACAGAGACGGCGGTGAGCGGGCGCGCGGGGTGGGGTGGGGTGGGGTGGGGTGGGGCGCGCGACACACTCACGAAGCGGCTGGCGTTGTGGTTGCGCGCGGTGGCAGCGTTGCCGAAGGCCTCGAGCAGCGTGCCGGCGGCCGCCAGCGCGCCGCCGCCCGCGCCGCCGCCGCCCGCCACCACGGCGCACTGCAGGCACACGCGCGCCGCCTCCGTCTTGCCGGCGCCGCTCTCGCCTGAACACACCGCATATTACGTTGTACGTTTGTACTCTCTGGTCTCAAATATGTAAGCTCACTTACCAGTTATAACAATGCATTGATTTTCATTTCTGTCTCGAACCCATCGATAAGCAGTAGCAGTGATGGCATACCTATAAGATGTTTTATAATCACTTATTAAACAAATTATTTTAATAAAGTTAAAGTTCTCTAATATTAATATACACATATCCATATCCCATACATACATATCCCTATATGCTGTTGCCGTAAAATATTTAAAATCCATACCTAAAGAAATTAATCAAGATACCTCAATAGTTTAGACGTAGGATTTTTTTTTCATCATGGATAGTAATAACACATACTACTACAAAAATATTACGATAGGTTAAACAACTTTTAGTGGGAAAGAACCATGATATAGTACTGTTTGCTGATGATACTTCATTGATTTTTAAAATAAAACGATGTAATATATTGACAGTTGCATCTCAGTACATTTTTGAAAATGTACTATACATTAAAAAGAATATTAAAGATTTTGCCAAAATTGGTGATGTACATAATATCAATACTAGAAATAGGAATAAACTTATTGCACCTGTAACCCGATTACATCGAGTCCGTAATTCTTTTGTGGGACAGTCTGTTTTACAACAGTATTCCAGAAAACGTCCGAGAATGTTTAATATCACAATTTAAAAGAGTTGTGAAAAGACGTTTGTGTGTTAAAGGTTATTACCAAATTAATGATTATATAAATGATAACACGCCTTGGGAATGAAATGCTCGCTCCAGTCTGTTTCAAAGTATCATTGTCAGAAACGGCAAAATGTGATTTTGTATAATTGATTTTTAAAAAAATAGGTTTTCTCAGGTCTGAGGCATTAACTTTAGTGAACTGGTGGTAAATTATTTGACGTTCAAAAAATGAAGCATGGAACTTCTTATTTTGAATGAAATTATTTGACTTTGAACTTTGCCGCCAATACCTACGACTCGATTTCGGAATGAGGCGTATGCGGCGGTTTCCCTTCAATAGGTTTATGTCTACGTGCGTCGTTCTTGACAAATGGTGTTTTATTTTATAACGATAATTTTATTATTTATTTTGTTTGAAAAAAAAAAACTTTTTCATTTTTGGGAAAAAATATATATATATTGTATTAGGCTTTTATAGAGTAGTTAAAACTGTGGTTTCATTTAAAGTGGTGCTGACAAAAACACTCTGTATAACAAATAATAAATAAATAATGCATCATCCAGAATTTATAGGATGTAAATATATTCAACGTCCGTTCGTTCATCTGATAAATTTATCACGGATCTATAGACCAACTAATATAACTAATAATTCCCTTTAACACGTTAAAGAGCGGACAGTTTTTATATGTACTGATCCCCAGATCAGTTGACTTCTTACTGTGCGGCCGAGTCACAAGTTTGCTATAAAATCGCTACAGCCTCACAATACAATTGGGTGGAAAAATTGGGTGGAAGGCGTAATAAAATTGTATTAGGTATCTATTTATTATATATTCTTTGCTGATGCTTTTATTGTTATTTTGATTACCTTATTTGTATGTGTCTCTAAGTTCAGTTTTAGAGTAGACGGTCTATAGAGCCCTTTGTAATAAATAAATAAACATTTGTGACACCAAAGTGACTCTGTTTAAGTTTCTACTTAACGCTAATCTCAAAATGTTTACGTGGCATTATAATAGAAATGGAGGTATGTATCACTGACAGGTGCGGTGGCAGCAGGTATGGCGGGCGCGCCAGGTACGTGCGCACCAGCTCCGCTGAGTACAACGGCAGCGCGCGGCACGGGTTCACCGACACCAGCGCATTGCCCACGTACGTCTGCAAAACACGCAACATCAGTACAAACTTCAGTTAAACTTAAAGGCCATCAGGGTGAATAATGACAAAACCTGCTTGCAAAAAACACGGTGGTGGGCACTATTTTCACAGTAATTGGAAGGTGAACAGGTTCTCTCTGTATGTAGTATACAGAGAGAACCTGTTCAGACCTGTTATACCGAGTCCACTAATAGACAGAATCAGTATTATGTGACAGAACTCAATGTTATTCTTTATCTTCTTACCACAGTGAGACGGTAGGAGCAAAACATAACATTGAGTTGATATCAAAATAATTCATTACTCCCAGTGGGCAACGAACACGCAACCATCACACGTACATTATGTTGTTAATTATAATACTAAAAGTTCACTGACATAAATGATGTCTCGTTTGTATCGCACATGTAGATTGTGTAGAAAAGAATCTTCAGTGAGTGGCGCCAGCAACACTGCGTCGGCGAGGCCGGCGGGCGCGGGCTCGGGCTCCGCCATGGCCCCGCGCCGCTCCTCACCGTGCCCGAATCACTTGATGCAGCACGACTACTGCCATGCCTTTTTACAAGTATTCTGGCAAAAATTATTAATATCAAATATTGATTGTTAAAATTTTACTAATTTTAATAAATATGAATAATGGAATTTTACTATTATATTATATTGGTCAGATTTTTTTTTTCCTTATTGTATGAAATCTAAATTTTTCAGGAGTGCTATAGGCTAAATAACATTATGAAGCAATTTCTAGTTAGCCTTAGATAACAACAATAGCTTTAACGTATAATAAGTACATTGTACTACAAAAATATTCAATTTGTTTAGTTTCCGCGACATTGTCTATCTCTTACAAATAAGTCACAATAAGTTATAATTTTTATCTGTCTGTAATGACCGACTAAAGGTTCACTCTCGGTCAAAAATCGTAGTTTCCGCCTCCTTCGGCCATCCCGAAACTAAGTACTTGTCAGGCGTCACTCTGTTAATTATTGTGGTCCACGAGTAATAAAGACGGTTTATTACTTCAAAATTATATGAATATAAATCTTGCATGGAAAGGTTTGCATACTTAAATATGTACCTCCCAAAAATATTAGTATATATAATATTTCAAATTGATTAATT
This sequence comes from Heliconius telesiphe telesiphe, assembly GCA_018249795.1. Classification (NCBI taxonomy): domain Eukaryota; kingdom Metazoa; phylum Arthropoda; class Insecta; order Lepidoptera; family Nymphalidae; genus Heliconius; species Heliconius telesiphe. The sequence continues at coordinate 9,947 of DWLH01000601.1, forward strand.
AGCAGTAACAAAAACAAAATTACTTTTTATACAATAGCCTCTATAGCTTCACAAATGATAATTATAAGAGTGAGGTTAATTCTTATCTTTTTTTGAACAAAAGTTATTTCAGATATTAATTTGAGAGCCCTATACCATTTATTTGATATGCTACACAATATAAATTCAAAATTGATATTATTATATTTACCGTTTTTAAGAGTTATTAAAAGCTAAGGATAAAAAAATAAGAAACATATTAAAATTGCAAATATTTCAACGCAGCTAAACTCAAACTCGTGCCAATTGGAAACCATCCAAAGGCTTTCACCACTAAGCCATGTGTTCTTATCTAGGCATAGTATAAAAAATCATTTTTTATGATTTCAAAAAATATTTTGTATGTTTTAATTTATTATTTCATCCTGTACCCCATTCTAAATAGACAAATAGATCATACAGGTAATATAATTACAATAAATGGGGGTTTTTTTAATGATGTAATATCTTAAAATTAATAATTGAGTAAGACTTATTTGGTAACAAATAATAGAGCACCAAATGAGGAAGTTTTTAAATACTTAGTTTAGGTTTTTTACGTAAAATTTAGGAATATAACACTGAGGAACAGTCATTTTGCGGCATGGTAGCTAGAAGTCAATTCTGTATAACTAATGTGCTGAATACTAGAAAATTATCAAATTTGCCAAATTGGCTCTAGTTTTTGACACAAAAACTAGCTATTTAACCGAAAAAACCTTAACAAAAGTACTAACATACATTGAAAAAAATAATTTAATTTATATTATCTTTTGAACAATATGAAAACAAAAAATGTGTATGTTGTTCATCAAACAAAATATAAAATTATAAAAAAGACTTTTTCTGTAAGCTTTTCTGTATAGTCCTCCAATGTTCCAAATGGACAGATTGTAGCAAGCACAATTTAGCAATTCATTTGAAATTGAAGGTATATACTTGATTTCGAATTATACTTGATTTTGGTATTTTTTTGGTGATTTTGGTAAAAATAATTTACTTGATTTTGGTACTTTATTTCGAAAAAATGTTTAACTACTAAAGGAAAGCTTAGCCATGATTTAGATCCAATTTGTTTCAAAGGATTTGCAAATAGAGTGTTACAACTGTTTAAAACAGTGACCTCTCTTATCAGGTCTTACTAGGCTCAGGTCATGTCATCGGCACTCCAAATTGAAGCTTTGCTTCCTTCTTACCTCGAATATTGTAAAGATCTCTATAATATCTACATAAGATCAAAGACAATGTTGGACACCCAATCCATTCTGTAATGCAAGTTTTATGCCAAAATATGCTTGGTAGGCTATTTTATGAAATTGGATGATTTGTTTTCTTTACTTTTATAAACAAAATTTGCCACATATATAAAATAAAGTGTTAGGCATGGTAACAAACAGAAATAAACAAATGCATGCAATAAATGTAATTTGTATGTCTAATATTTCATATTCAAAAACTATAAACAAAATAAACAACACAAATTTTTGTTCTTCTGCAGTGTAATCAATTAAAAGTTACAACTGGAGACAAAATGTTAACATTTTCAAACTTTGTAAGCTTAAAAACTATCTAAAATTGGGCATAAATAGAAAAGAACTGCAAAATAAATATTCTTAATCATTTTATTGCTCAAATATGATTTAACAAAAAAATTGTAAGACATATCTTGAACAGTAAAACTACGGACCATGGAATATAGGGTAAAAATTGTTGGTAATGACCACCTCTATTGACTGCTTCAGTTTGTCTTTAATTATTCTGTATATGAAAAAAATGGTTTTGGCCGAAGCCGAGACCAAAGCCCAAGGATTAGGTTTCTGTTACTACTAAAAACTTTTTTTCGGTCGTCTGTCCATCTTTCTGTTTGTCCAGGCTAATGTCTAGAACTCCTGAAATTATTTCTTTCTATACTTTCATTAACTGATAAAGAAGGTATGGAGAAACACTTTTTTGCACGGACTTATCGGGGGATAGAGCTGTACCCGCGCAGTTCTTAAAATTTAACCCTAATAAAAATATCAGTATAATAATACTACTATGTATATAATAATACTAATTTTTTCAATAACTTTGTAAATAAAAGTTAAATATTTCTTTTTTAATATTAGGGAAATATTCTTTAATTAATGTTTTTATTTAAAATAATGTATGTAAAATAAATAAATAAATAAAAGACAACCTTTTATTAGGTGCCAAAATATTCTATTTAAAAAATAAGTAGGATATAATTTATGGAACTATAAAAATCTTTAATTAATTTTAAAGAGTAAATTCATTTTATTTGGTATACCCTCTATGTTTACTTTATATAATTGGCAAAATTAAAAAATAAATGATAATTAACCACTAATAAACGATATCCCTATTTATGTGAACAAAATCCCACCAAATAACATTCGCGGCCAATATATAGTATTTTGATACTTACATTTGCATAAAATTAACGCGATTCACTTTAAGTATTCAACATTTTATAATAATTATGATAACAATATAATCCACTATGTAGTAACTAGTAAGTACACTTGCAATTTGACAGCACTGCTGTGGAACAACTAGAACAGAGAAAGCATGCATAATAAAAATAACAGATAAATAATTTGTTTTGTTCTGTTATGTACTTTTACAGAAAAATAGCCATTATTCTTCTTTTTTTAATTTGATTTTTTGACTATGTGAAGCTATTCCTAGCAAAATTTATCATTAGCTCTTACTTATAATGTAAAAAAAAAGGATTTTCTCGTTCCCATTAATATACAACAAAATGAGATAACTTTAAAATGATTGCAGTTGATGCATGGTACCATGCATCAGTCAGTATTTTGGCCTTATAAGGATATTTCGGCATAAATGCCAGGTAGAACCTGACCTAAATCCCTTATTAACCGATGATGCTGACCAAATCACTAAAGCGAACGACCCTAAATACGTAGGTAGGGCTACACACTATCGCAGCCACATACGCTAAACACGTCGTCCCTGCCGGTGGAGACGAGGTCCCAGTTTTTCTGTGGCCCAATCACGCCTCGGCGCGAGAGGAGCCCGTAACTAAAAACCCAAAAGGGCATCAAGAGTGACGCTGTAGAGGCCATTAGGGTCAACAGCATACTGCTCATTCGAATAAAGATAAAGATGACATAAATCCCGGCTTTAAAAGACGCTACGTAAGATACTGTTCTTTGATTATGGCGAGCTAAACACGTCAGTTGAACACTCCCATTTCGCCAATATAACGTTGTACGAGGAACACATGAAGTTTCTACGATAACAGTGACGATAGTTATATTTCACTGTAAAGAAGCTATTAAACATGCATACATGCTTGTTTGGATAAATAAGACTTATAAATCGATATAACATGATATCATTAATTTAGTTTTTTTTTTAAATGAGATGATAGGGTATATTATACCGTACAGTATCCCTTTTTATTTTATAACACATTTGTTACTTATCTGTTATATGGTTAAAAAAAATATTTAAAATTACGTAGAGGACATGTGCTGTTGACATTTGACAATTGTATTTGTACAGCTGCGCAAGCTGTAGGTATCATTCATACCAAGAAATAATATACTTATACATGTCTATAGAAATGTTTCATATTGTTACTTTGTAATTATAACCGCATGTTATTTTATATCTTAAATATAGAGTTTTCTGATTACGTGCTAACAAACTCCAATAATTGCAATTGTTATAAATTTCAATACTGAAACAAAGAATATCTCTTATTTTAATAATTCTGTAATATGGTATGGTCTTTAAAGGTAAAAAATTAAATCTAATCTAGAAATTGACTCCTTTAACTGACTTTTTTAACTCATTTTTGAAATATTTTATGGTACAGTGGAGTTCTAATTTAATTATGGCGCCCACAAATACTAAGCGAAAATTGAGGAAAACTCGTCGAAGTCTCAACGAAATGAGGAATCGAATATATTTAGCTAAAAGTTACAACCAAAATTTAAGTAACATGAAGAAAAATGCAATCATAAAACCTATTATTAGTGACAATCATTTGATGTTTCCAAATAAGATGGTGAGATCAGAAACTATTACTAGAACAGCTCTTTATGAATCCAAGCAAACTTATACAAATATGTCAATGGTAAACAATAAATATAAACATTGCAATAATAAAATTATAGATATTGTAGAATGTCATAGTACTGAAACAGATAGTAATACATCAAAAAGTGTAGGATTATCCGGTTGTTTACAAGGCTTTTCTGTTGAAAACAATGAATCTGATTATATTGACAAGTTTCAAAATGATAAAACAATGTCATCCTCTTTGCATTCAGAACAAGAGCTAAGTGAAAATATTTATGATATTTTTCAGTGCAGTTTTTCTAAACTAATAAATGATACTGCATCTGATTTGTTGCTAACTGATATTATAGATAAGAAAAAGCAATCCTTAAAAAACATTTTTTCCGGTATAGATATGTTAAGTACCCCTGAACTAAGCATACAAGTGAAAACAATTGTAAATAACTGTAAAGCAGATGATAGTAGACAAATAGAAATGCAAGCAGATTACAAAGGATTTGCATGTCAGCATATGCAAATAGCATATTCAGGAAATATATCTAGCTCTGCTGAAAGCGTACACTCAGCTGCAATCTATATGTCTCCCACTTCTAAATGTCAAAATGTGTATGATTCCCCTGAACACTCTTACTACCCACATAGGTTAAATTACCAAGACTAGATTAGATTTATAAAACAATAAAACAATATTTAGTATATCTATGTAATTAATATAATATTTTATTAATTTCTACTCTAGTTTCACGCTGTATCCTGCACACATTCATGATTTTTTTTCTCTACTCCAGTTAAATATTAAATCATTTCAATATTTTCCAACTCTGTTATCAAGTCCATGTGTTTAAAAGAGTCTGGACTCTTTGTAAATGTTTTCAACAACTGTGTTTTATTGTCATCTTTACCATTATAGTACATCTGGTATTGATTTGCTAGACACTGAGCTTCTTTGCCATTGATTACATTCTGAAATAAGTGTGTTAATATTAAAAACACATGTGAATAGCTTTTTATTAAAGACTTAGTATAATATCTACGTACCTTATCATATTCTCCACGCATTAAAACAATACCTTTCTTTATTAACTCTGTATAATGAATCATAGTCAGACATTCAGGCGCATTCTCTTTGTGAACCTGAAAGAAGAAAATTTATGTTAAATTACTTTAAAGTTAATGAAAAAATTAGGCCATTCATGGCACAGGGGCACAAGTGCGTGACTGTAAATATGACAGGTTATGGGTTCATTTCCTACTCAAGGAAATGAAATATTTAATATTTTCATTTCTTACTCTGGATTTGAGGCAAAGTGCACTGTTAAGTTCTGCCACTAAACATGTAACACTTCCAGAATTTGGCAGAAAATTGGGAATAGAAGTGTAGTAAGTCATAATGGAAACAGTGTCAAAACGTTAGATTCCCATGTTCCCTCTGTCCATCATGTTATGTGTGGGATATAATGTGATGCTACAATATATATATATATTAAAAAAAATGTAAGCTCACTTGATAAGCCAAAAGAGGTGTGAAATGCACAGTATTTCCAAAATTTTGACACATAATAAACTCATATCCTTCTGATCTTGGCAATGGAATCAAAAATGTAGGATACTGTTTCATATTTAGCTCTAAAATACTATATAAATCTTTGGGTATTGTTGCAGATATAACCTCTTTACTTTTATGATATTCCTCCCAAATAATTTGAACTTCTTCAGCATTTTTATCAGCCACAAGGTCAACTTTAAAAATTTCATTTAATTTTTTATCTTTTGCTGATAAATCATCTTTGCGTGCTTCTTTGGGGTTTAAGACTGATGAATATTGCCTATTAATAAACATGAAATTAATTACTAACTCTTCTAAGTTAAGAAATGATTCCAATGTGAAAAATCTAACCTTGTGTCAATTGACGCGAATTTAGTTTTTATTTCCTTTTCTTTATTTTTTTCTTGTTCTTCAATTCTCTTAAGAAATTCATTTGGTGATGTTTTTTGCAATTCAGCAATTCTGTCAGCGTATTTTTCGAAATATGGATTTTTTGTTAAATTTTCCATAGCCTTTTCCTTTTTGCTAGAGGTTGTCATTATTAAGCGATAGTTGTATTTTGGATATTTTATGCAATGTCTAAAAAAATTCAACCCAACTGCCATACCAATTGTCAACAATTTAGGTAAAGAACAAAATTATCTAATATTTTATATTTACTTTTACAATGTGCATCACAGATGAATATTCAATTAATTTCCCATCATCAATCACAGACAGAACATATAAAACACATTAATAATTCTATTTCTGCAATGGCAGATTAAAAATATTTGGGATAGCTACACCGATATATGGCAGTTCTCCAAAACGCTCAAATTTTAATTTCCTTGTGCTTACTCATTAATCGTAAATTATTTTGAGAAGACGAATATCATATTAAATACTTAACTAAATAATAAACAAGTCGTCTAGACAAGTTTAATGATTAAGTATATACAAAAATATATTTTAAGAAAAAATCTTAAAAAAAAATAATATCTTACGTGGAGATTTGGTGTGTTCTTAGCTAATTTCTTTTCAAAAATATTCGTAATTAAACTATATTCATTTTATTTGCTATTTTCAATGAAATAAGTAAATACTTAAAGTTTTTAATACTAAAACGTGCTTATAATTTAGGTGTAGCTACACAAAAATCGCTCGCAAAAAAAGTTTATAAAAATGGGGTCATTGATCGAGCGAGATTTTGTTTTAAATATTGCCACGAAAATACGTTATCTAACGTACTGTTTATTTTGGGTTATAATAATGTTAGCATGCAGAGCTTTAATTTCCGATGGTGCAACTGCCGCCATGGATGCTTTAACAATTTATAAATAAGTCTTAAATTGGATTCTCCTAATTTTAGCACATCAATCGTCATTGATATCTTTATTTACTACTTTTAGATTAAAAATGTTTCGGCAATCGTTAATATATACTTATATTGATATTTTGAACAAAATCAGTAACCAGCACATTTCATGTACTTTGAATGAGTTTTTGATAAAATTCCAACGTGTTTTATATAAAACCATCATTGGTTGCGACGTGTAATGGAAATATTATAAATATTATTACTGTTTTTCGCATATAGAACAAAAATAAGCTACTTCTATTTAAATTTTAGATTTAAAGTTAATAAAGTATAAAATTTAACGATTTCTGTTAATATTTCTTTAGTTGTTTTTATTTATTTTTTTCATTATTCTTTATTTTTTACATCTCACATTATCCCTAGCTGGGTAGTCTGAGAGAACGGAGCGCCAAAAGCCCTACTCTTTGTATGTTTTACTTTATCCACTGTTACGACTCGTCAATCTCTTTATAAATGCCATGCGGGGGTTTCTTATGTTTTTTCGTGACCTTCCTCCTGAATATATATTTTCTCCAGAGTGAGGATTTGTGGTTTATAAGACCCGATATTATAGTTAGGTTTATAAGCTCTTTACCCAGACGCAGCTGACTTCGATGCATGTCTATTCTTGATATCGGAGATTCCCCCAATACCGATGCTTCCCCTTTTTTGAACAATGTATGTTAAATCTCAGTTACTATATAGCATTTATAGGTCTACACACTGCAGAGGAAAATAACGTTTCACTGGTCATAAGAATTGGATTTACTTTCTTGTTAGACTTAAACATTTTTTGATTAAACATTCATTGAATGGAAGCTTTTCTCTTAAAATGCTCTTAAAATATTGCAATTCTGTCTGTTTCAAAAGTTGTTTTACATATGATAGAAGTCCCGGTTGTCTTTCTACTGAGGGTCTTTTGATAACGCTGGAATCTTGGGCTGGGCATCTTGCTCCGATTAAAGACATTCTTCACCTATCAAAGCTAGTGCCCTAGGTGTTCAGCGTCGCAGAGTTGGTGGGCTCTTTGAAATAAAGATTTGCCAATGGTAGAAAAATGTGGGTAAGATTCACTATTGAAGTATGTGAGTATGGTTTCTTATCTCTTCTTTATCGTATAATAATAAAATAGAATATTTTATCGTATATCAGCGTCGTTCGTCAGTATTGCACAGTGTACCAAAGCGTGCAACTAGTCTGTTATTTCACGGTCTCTAACTAATGCATCTAAGGCACCGCTAATTCTGTTACCGGCGGCAATACGCCTGTGCGTCTTTTCTTCATTTCTTTCAAATGCAAGAATAGGTTCTGGTCCTTCTTTAAGAAAGGACGTTCCTTGGGAAGGATATTTTCCCTCGCATGTCACTTTGTGTCACTTCATGCTGCCAAGTTGACATGGCGCAACCATATTCAATACGTGAGACGTGCCTTTTCCTTCTCGCACACAGGCTGAGTGATC
>DWLH01000602.1:0-18336 GCA_018249795.1 Heliconius telesiphe telesiphe
GCCTTACGGAGCATTGAATATAGAAACAACCTTAATTTGTTTATATGTTTTATATCTTCACGCGGGGGTACCGTACCGTATATGGCAGGGGTACCGTATATGGCGGGGTGAGCACAGGGGACCTAATGTTAAGACATTCTCCTTCCATTTTAACCAACGCGTTACAATCAAACGGTGTGCCATGTCGGCCACTAAATATTTTTTACACTGCCGCGCTTTGCCTCGTTATCAACAACAAGGTAATAATAATATTTTTTTTTTCATTTCCTCAAGTGAGAATCGAACCCACAACCTGTCACGTTTACTACCGCACGCTTGTGCCCTAGCGCCACGATCGGTCTCAAACGTGCAATATCCCGAAATCATATGAAAATCAGTCTACTGAATGTCATGTGAGGTAAAGCACTAAGCTGAACCTCATGTAATGTCAACATTTGTCCCTTATTTAGTCTTTATTGTACAACATTTTGGAGAACGTTCATATATCATATATACGTTGCCAACTTACAAAACAACAAAGCTCCTACTATAATAAAGCAGAAGCAAAATAATAGTTTCTTAAAGGTCACTCACGATTAAATAGGATAAACAGAATATATAAAATCCTCTATTATTTTCTAAAATTTAAAATGTATTCTAAAGGTTTTCTAATCCAATAAATAAATATCTAAAAAATAGAAGGCTACATAATGTATAATGCTGTATTATGAGGTCGTCATGGCGCAGTGCAAGCGTGTGACTGAAATGGTGTTGAGGGTTCGATTCAGATTCAGATCGATCTCAGAATTGAGAGCGGTTTATAAATATTATCTTATTTATAATACCTTAGTTATTGATATATAATCACTAGATTATATGTAAATATTTTAATTTCCTCGCTCTTGTAAGGCCTAGTGCGGTGTTGGGTTCTGCCACTTATATACAAGATATCTCTAAATAGACGGAAAATAATCATAATCCACGCACCACAAAATGAGGAAAAAGCTTAAATATAAAAAAGTCATAAAAGCGTAAAACACGTTTATAATATAAAATGAAATATTTTCAGCAGTACGTACCTATATATACACGGATTAAATGGGTTTTGTTCAAAAAATAATATGAAGGATAATCAAATTAATGCATTTCGTCCAAGACAATGGTTGTTACACATTCCTCGCCCGATTGACTAATAAAGGGAATAATAAATCAAAGAGGTGATTGTTTGACAACACTGCAGGTGAGGGAGGGACTATGAAAACTTTAGTTATTTTCATAAAAATGTAAATCTAATTGTGTATCTAAATTGTGTTGTGTTTTTTATGGGTATTATATAAGTAGAATATATTTTTTAATTTGAGGTATTAAATATTTTAGGGAAATAATAAGAATGTCAGTTCAGTTCAGTTCTTCATTTATGGCGCTTCGAGCGTGCCAGTTGAGCACTAATCACTTCGCCAATGTCACGTTGTATGGAGAACACACGAAGGAGATTGTACGGTAAAAAGAGACTATATTACACAATAGGAGAATGCATGTCAAAAAGTAGTCCAGTCAAAATATTGCCTTCACCTATAAAATTAAAAAATATACATAATTAGAGTATATACATAAACATGGGTTAGTAATAAATAAAATTTTACAAATATGTTAGTTTATAACTTAATATTATTGTATCTAATATATTTACATAGAAATTTACATAAAGGACTAAACACAAACATTAACAGACATTGAACATTAAGGGGACGGGGAACTTTGTAAGGAAGGACATCATATAAGGGATGAGTTAATTTAGGACAGGAGAAAAGGATATGGGAAGGGGAACCGTCGTCCAGGCAATAAGAATGTCACAGCAGGGCTAAAACTAGTATCAAGACACACCGTGCGCGTGCCGTGGGCGGTGCGCGGCGCCTGATCTCAAGACATTGCGTGATGAGTGGCGCACTAAGGCATGAAAAAGTTTATTACCCCGAATGGAGATGGAACCTAATGACGAAAAAATATTTTATGCTTCACGCTCCATCATATAGCATCATAAGGCCTAATGTTTGGATACTTCGTTGTCCATTCACCGTTGAGTGAGGTCAAACTCACCACTGCCGCTGCACCACGACAGCTTCAAATAAAGTATTTGATAATATTATAAAGTATTTAATTTCTATCTTGCAAATTTATTAATATTTATTCCATCCAAATAAATTGCAGGCACGGCTGATATGGATGTCTAAATAAAAAGTTTTTTATTGCAAAGCATTTTAAAAGTGCCCAAGTTTTACTTTAATAAACTTCGTTCAAAGGAAATTAAATTATATTCTACGCTGCATTTTCATTTTCATTAGCAAAATAGCTTTTTCTTTTTAAAATGAAAAAGCTTGTTTCTAACTGTCCGTATCAAAATATAGCCCCGAATAATGTCACGCCGGAGTACTCGGCGGAACCTGTATACTATCCTTTTTTCAGTTTCACGTTTTATCCCGCAGCTTATGCAGAGGGAACCTCATATTAAGATATTCTATTTCACTGATATAGTAAAAACATTCATCACCCCAAGTAAGAATACAGCACAAACATCGCGACAGTCACATGCCGCCCCATAGGGCCACAAAGACCTCGAATATTTAATATATATTTTCACGCTTTCTCGTGAAGTATCTACTACTGGTGAAGTAGAACAGAGTGATTATTTCTTGACAGAGAAAGTGACAACGCATATAGAAAAAAGCGGACAGTGTCCTGGCAGCATGTACCCTCTGCTGTATGCGGAACAACGTGAAGCTGAAAAAATAAAAGTGTAGAGGTAACAATAGATATGGCCGTTCCCCTAACCATTTCACTTTAGATTTTACCACAATTTATCTGTGGAATAAAAATATTTATTATTTTACTTGGATCAAGTCAATCATACTAAAGTGATACAAGAAATTTTCTATATAAATGATTTCTTCGAGGCTTCAAGAGTAAACCAGATGTAACAAATTGATCCCCTACAAAAAGAAAATAAAGTATATTGGATATATCCAAATATTGAATCTATTTTACCTTAAAATATCTGACAAAATAGGAGCTTTTCATCATAAAAGTAAACCATGAAATATTGAAAAATATTTAAGTTAACAAAAATATATATTTGACATATTGAAATTTTTAAGTTTACGAATAACATCTTACAAAATAATTTACAAAAAAAAACATCTTCAGTTAATCAGAGAAAACCTAATTTTCGTCCCTCGCGTGAACTGTCGTTTACTGTGATGTATTTATTAGGTTATAAATTAACCTTCATAGAAATACATATAAGAAAAACAATACCTAAGACTAAATAAAAAAATTGAGATTGTTTTGGCGCAGCGGCACAGCGTGTGGCTAATAAGCATTTCATCTTCACTCAGGTAACAAGATGAAAGTGCGGCGTTCAGTTCCGCCACTCAACACGCATTGTCTGGAAAATTAAGTGGTGCGTGGGAAATGAAGTGTTTTAACTCTAAGTTTCTTCTGCACGCTATATGCAAGGCAGGAGCGTAAAGCGTAAAGCTAAAGAGAAGATAAAATATATATATTAATTCATGTTAAAAAAATGCCGTCAGTTAATTAAGTTTTAAGAAAATATACGTTATTTCCGTCACAAACAGAATTCTGTCGTTCGCTACATAATTACAAGCTTGTCAAGCTACTGTTTCCGGTACAGTTTTCGCTGAACGGAAGCAACCCCTTTTTGGTTCGTAATTGAAAATTAAATAAGGTTTTAGGTTGAAAACCTTTGAAGCTATTATTTTATTATTGAGCGTTTTAAAAGTAAGTTAAAAATTTAATTTATTGAATACAAAAATAATTATAAAATATGACGTGAGATAATTAAAGTATAGGTACCTAGAACGAACGTGTTTTAAATTTTAAATGTTTTAATATAGTTTAATTTAATTTAGGACTAAAATCTCTACAATATTTTATTCTCGGGGTAACTTTAGTGTCGAGAGAGTCCTTTTAGCATTTTTTGTCCGAACTCAAGACGTTACGTGTTGCTCAGCGCTGCACCTTATCTTCCCAGTGAGGGAAACTGAAAAAAATATATACTACAGAGTGGACATCGAACACACAACCCTCAAATTTATAATGAGATGTTCTTAATCAGGGCCTCAATATAATAACTTAAATATAGCTTTCTATTTCTGTAATATGAAGACGCTGTACGTTACAGTGTGATGTTGTCATAAAGGCAACTCCTACAAAGGCGTGTTCCAGTAGCAGCTTTTGATTTGCAAAAGCAATTATGAAGTGGGAAACTAGGTCGTGTAATTCACGTCAAGATTGTCATATAAATGTTAATATTGTATGATTTTGGAAGTTAATTTCCTTATGACGGTATTAACGTTGTGGTGCAACGACAGCGTCTGACTGTAAACGCGACGGCTGCAGGTTGGATTTTCACTCACTGGAATGATTTATTTTCATTTCTTCGCTCTAGTAACAAGACATTTCTTGCTTTGGTAAGAACACTGACACATAGCGCAGTTGTGCTCTGCCATTCAACACGGAATGGCTGAGAAAGTTAGACGGAAACGGAGTGTCTTAAGGGAGGGAACACCTTCATCTGCCCCTCTTACTATATGCGTGTTAAAGCGTGAAGCTGCTTCTTTTGAAGTGTTTTAGTTCGGTCACGGTCAAAATAACGTCAAACCTCTTATTCAGCTTCCCAATATTTCCCGACAAAAATACCTGCAAATAAAAGAAAAAATATATTAATAAAATATCCTTTACATTTGAAAATCCCTCACAAATATACAAAGAATTACAAAACGTTTTTCAAACTAATTAGTTAGCTACAAATTATTTGGTCAAAATTTCTTAAAACAATTTATTTCAATTTTTTTATTGTCATTGATTAAATTTAAATACACTCTCTTTTTTTAGTGATTTGAAATAACCAAATTAAACGGGAAACTGAGGAGGAGAACGGAAGCGTCTTAATGGAAATGGAGTGTCTTAATAATAGGCTTTCAGGTTCCCTCTGCCTACTCTGCTATGTTCAACTAAAAAAAACTAAGTTCTGTTAAAATTTTGGACGGACCTTGGTCTTACAAGACATTAAAAAAAATTGGATGGCGAGACAGACGGACAGAAAAATTAATAAGAGTTCTGAGTTTCTGAAATTCTTATAGGATCACTTTTTTACCCGTAAGTCTGTAGGTGTTTCCGTCTGTAAGTACAATCAACAGATACCAGTCTTTATGTATGTATCGTTTTTGCTACATGATGTATGAAAGTCACCGCGTAATCAAAACAGAAATACCTTCTTCAACATACTAGTATAAAATTTGGCAAGAAGCACCAACTTGAAGTACAAACAAGGAAAAAATCCAATTATCCTAAACCTAATTTATAGCTATATCAAAGAAAAAAGTAATTTCAGCAAACTGACTTATAAGCATGCGACTACCGCTTGACCGGGCTTTTCTTAAGCGTCCACTACACTATTTGTGAAGTTCTTTGGCAAAGGACACACCGAAGTTCACTTTTGAAACCTCGTGGGTAGCTCAGCCATGTCATGTGTCACGAACTGACTTGATTCGGATGCAAAAACCTACACCGAGTGGAAGCCGCCCGAAATGAGCCAAAGTTACACGAGGCGAACCAAAGTGTATGCCCACACTACACGCCTCGCCAGACCTCCGTCAACTTCACGAATAGGTAGTGAGCCCTTAACGTTTTTCACTGATCTCAATATATATTATGTAAAATAGATAATACCAAAATTATACTCAAGCCGTATTTTGCGCAAAAGCGAAGGCAAAAGGGTCAGCCGAAACATAGACTTTAATATTATTAAAAGGCAACTTAGCGTTTATAGCACTCAAGCAGCAGCCGTGAGTTTACTCAACGTTAAATCTGCAAAAGGGACTACGGACCCAGCCCTGGAGACTTCTCCAAATATTATAATTCATGTACAATGTATCCAAAATATTAAGCACAATTTTCTTAGTTTGATGACATGATAAAGGAGAAAATATTGTTATTCACAATTTGTCTCACTTTTTGTATTGCGTATAGTTTAATTATGATATATATTCAGCGTCACTGAAATGCCTTTAGTGAAGTGTCTGATTGTTATTGTGTTGAAAAGTTTTTTGTTTAGTGTTGTTAGACAAAAAGATGTAAATTAATATTAAATATTTAAGTCGTGTGATCCCGGCCTAGAATAGGATCATCCTGGTACTGGTGGTGTCGTAAGAGGCGACTAAAGTACGTGTGGTAGAGTCACGTCGCCAGCATTAGCAACACGCATGGGCAGACTCGACCGGATCATTTCCACCCCCGGCATTTAAAACCGGCGTAAAGTAGTCTTTATGTCACTGCATTTCGCATCAGGTAATGCCGGGCTCCGGCGCCCAACCCACCTTAGAAGCCGGCAACGCACCTCAAATGAGTGCATCTGCCCACAAACTTAAGTATGCCAAATTTCATAAGTAATAACTACAATCGTGAAAGTGAAATTGGTACGGAAGCCTCGGTGGGCGAATTCGACTCGCACTTAACCGGTTTTTTTTTTGTATGTCGCACAATATTCTATCGTCCTTTTTGCAGCTTCACCTTCAGCTCAACCTTTGCGTTTCGGTCGGTATATTTGTCGGGAATTTAACCCGACAAATATAACTGTAAGTTTGCCTTCTCCCAGACAACTTAGGTATATTTATCAAGGCGCGGCGCGGCGCGGCCTGCATCGTGGTGCTGGTGCAGGCTGCCTGCTATCACAACATTAGCATAGCCGGAAGTGGGGCAACGAGTTTGTTCACGCAAACTTTGTATAAGCCTTTTTGTTTTGTACTGGTATATCTGTTCTATGTTGAATTTTGTTTTAAATGCGTTATATTTTCATTTCCATGCTCTGGTAACGAAGCAAAACGCAACGTTAAGTTCCGCCACTTATCACGCAATGCCTCGAAAATTCGGCAGCATGTGGGAAACAGAATTGTCTAATTGGAACGGAGCGTAAGACACTCCGTTCCAATTAGACACTCCGTAAGACACTCCGTTCCAATTAGACACTGGGTTCCTTCTGCCTACCCTGATATGTGCGGAATATAGGGTGAAGCTAAAAAAAATACACACACATATACATTTGGGTAGTGATTTCTTTTTTTTGGCCTAATTTGCTTTAAGAGAAAACCTTACTTTAGACACAACGGACGACTTTATTAGAGCTAGTCATAATAATTAAAGTCACGTCTAAAGAAAACGAGATGAAAAGCTCGTATGTATAGAATAAACTGAAATAACACAAAATTCAAAACCATAGCAAATTCAAGCTGAATTATTCTTTATAAAAAGGCAGATAAAAGAAAGCACCGTATGACCATTATTCGTAATTAAATTTTTAAAAAGTCTACAGGATATTATTATCGAGAAAATCAGAACCCAGGCGAAGCCGCAATTAGCAAGCAAGTAGAGCCCTTAGCGACCTTTACCTACATACGTTTCTTACCACTCTGGTACGATATCACGGTTGCGGTTAGACTCAATTTGATTCTAAATGCTTTAATTAACTATTTAATTAGAGATTTGTGTTGTGAAGGCAATTATGTAGTTGTGATATAAAAGATTTAATTATTATTAAGAACAACTTGTAACAAAGTTTGGGACACAAGCTGAATGTGAAAGTGACGGTTGTGGGTTCGATCAGCACTCAAAGGATTAAATTATTTACATTTCCTCGCGCTGACACGAAGACAGCAGCACCGAGTTGTGTTTCATTGCTCAATACGTAATGTTTGAAAAATTGAGCAGTACATGGGGAACAAAACGTTTACCTAGAGTAGTGTTCCCGCTACCTATCCTGTTATATGCAGAATACAACTTCCTAGGATCTGTAGTTAGTTTAGCAGCCCAAATTCGAAATAAAGAGTTGCACGGAACGGGACCTCGCCTCGTCCACTGTTATCAAACAGCACATACAGTATCATCATCACTGTGTTCTCGAAGAGGTCCGGGGTCTGGGGTCCGCCCCAGGCTGTCTTAACCTTTACACTTTTTTGTCATTCTTCACTCAGCCATTTTCTAAAAAAAAAAATATCGAAACCAAACCTGGGCCTGTTGCTGACACCACTACTGTGAAGTCATCACAGCTAAACTTATACAACTTTCCACAAATACAAAACAACGAACTAAAAGCTTTTCCGTGTTAAGTAAAATAAGCGTTTCTACAAAGTTACAAATTGTTGTTTACTTTTATAACCCAGCTAATTTAAAACTTATAGTTATATACTACCGATGCATTTTATACTAGGATAAAAATATGAATTGAAGAGTTGGATGGCTAATTTGATGTTCTCTGATCTGAATATTTCAATAGTTCCTTAAACAGTATTAAATTTATTTTTATAAAACACTTTTCAACTGCGCTACAAAGGCATATTAGACACAATATTTCTAAAAAAAGATAAATGGAGGATGGAGTGTATTAATGCTGTGTCTTGTCTGCTTACTCTACTATGTACCGAAGAAGACTGATGATAAAGATATATTTTTACATTTAAATTGCTGTTTAATTTACATTTAAATTGTAAAATTGACGTTGCTAGAAATGATTCATCTGCAGCATTCAGCAAGAATGGTTCAGCTGAAATGGTGGTCGGCGGAACGCACAGGAAGACCAATGGTAGTTCTAACAGAATAATTCTGAAGTGGCGGCCAAGAACTGGACGATACACAATAAGCAGGTCCACTACTATGTGGACCAAAATCCGCTGGACCGATGTTCGTGGGGATCCATGAGAGAAGCCTATGTCCAACAGTGTCAGTAAGCTGACAACGATGATAATGATGATGATGATTTGTATCGTATTATACTATAAATCCGAATGTTTTATAAATTACCAACATGATTTATGCTTATAGCAAATATAATCTAATCATGTTAAAAAAGAGTGTTATCGAAACTGTTTGATCAGAAATGGCTGACTTTCGTTCCAGCCAGATTACCTAGGCTAGTCGTGGCCTGCTAAATGTGAATTAAGCTTATACTCTCGCTGTTAATTATTTTAGAAACCCGTTAAGTGCACCATTTATGTCGCAAAAACAAGTCAATTATAATTAGTCAGGTTATTTGTGTCATTTTCACTTGTAAAGTGGCTAAGATGTAGTAATAGTTTAGTTAAAGTAAATGCTTAACCACATGACCGGCAATATTTGTGCGGAAAATGTTAAACAGTGATCTTTAGCTAGGTTCTCAAATCTAGACAACCTTGAAATTGTTGTAAATAAAAAAAAATGCTAAGAAAAGTCACGTGCTAAGATTTAAGATAGCATGCAAATAATTGCGAACAAAAAGTTTTCTTTAAAAAGAACTCGTCTCGTCATCATTCAGGGTGACTTTTAATAACCTGCCTCACATATTATGTTGAGCTTCAAGTTAAAATGTTTCAGGGAAAAATATATTTTTGCGGTACGAAACCCTAAAAAATTGTTAATCGTTTATTAATGTATATTAGTCGTCCTCCGCAACATCATTGTGTAGATTTTAAGATGTAAAATGGAATGGAAGTGGAATGGAAAGAAATCCTCTTTTAGTGGTCCCCTACACTCCCTAGCCCACCTACATGCCAAATTTTTAAGTGTCTACTTGTCCTATCCGGGATTCTCTATGCGGCATAATGGGAGAACTGAAAAAAAAATCTAATATACTACTTACCGCATAACTGAACCATAAGTTAAAAGTCACATTAATGCAGATATAAATGTTTAATTCGATAAATACTACAAAAGACATTAACTTCCACATTACTACATAATTACCGAAACGGTGGTTTAGCTTTGCTTCATAGTTAATGGAAGTCGAAATATTTGCATTAAACCTAAATACCTACCTACCTGGTGAAAACTGACCTCGTTATACTTACCGTCGCAAATGTTAACTATATATTTAAATGTCATTCTTTAAATAGGACTTTTGATTTAAATTAAAGCGCGAGTATGTATTATTTTATTCAAATAGTACTAGGCGGTCGCGGCGTAATCAAATGGCGTAAATGAAAAGTGAAGTATAGTGGCTTATTTTTTGTAGCCCAACGTTATATCCTGCAGTCAGCGGGAGTAACCAGATGAAACCTAGTGTTAAGACACTCCATTCTCCATTATCCGCCCAATTTTTGAGACATAACGTCTTGAACGGAGGTACTCAACGGCGCGCTTTATGTTACTACAACCTAGTGAGAATCGAATCCACAATCGTAGCGATTACAGAGAGACGACATGCCGCTGCGCCACTTCGGCCTCATAATTCAATATGACAATAAATATGAGAATAATATTATAAAAAGAAACCTACAACTTAGTTAATGTGGAATGGAGAATGTGACTATCTGTTTACTCATTGCCACTAAGCCGTATATAGCCGTATGTTTGTCCAATTACTTGTCATATTCATAAGTTCGTTGACAAAATAATTATGATAAGTATTAGGGATTACTTGCGAGGCTTCCGCGGGGCTTCACTGATGTCTTTAAATGTATTCATTCGGCCTTCTTCACGTTTATTTACATTATGTATAATAATTCGTATTTTTTTGTATTATATATATATATATATATATATATATATAATACATAATACAAAAAAATACAATATGTATGTATACAGTATATATATATATATATATATATATATATATATATATATATATATATAACTATATAGTAAGCATAACAAATACGATCTCAAAATAAGTTTAAAGTTCGACACGTCTCAACAGCGCCTCAACGGCATTTATACTACACAAAATTGTATGCAAATGTATATAGCATCCAATATCTGCGATATTGGCGGGCGTGCCCTTGGCGGAGATACGCGCTAATCTATCAGATAAGGCAGTAGCTCCACCAAATAATAATTCATATAGAATATAGGCCTTCGCGACGGAGTGGGACAGCGTATGACTGTATACGCGACGGTTGTAGGTTGTATTTCCATGAATTATTTTCATAATTTCGCTCTGGTAACAATACCAAGTGCTGTGTTTAATTCCACCAATAAACACGCAAAGTTTTGAAAATTGGACGGTGCGCGGGGAACGGAGCATCTTAACATTAGTTATCTAAAACTGAGGAAAATGACCGAAACCTAAATTTAATGGAAAACAAACATTAAGTATAGGCTCATAGTCGTGCTGTTGCCTCACTGAACTGATAGTACCTACTGATAACAGTCAACCAACCATTCAATAACTATCTATATATAGGTGACATTAAACTCTTCCCTTATTGTGTAACTAACTGGCAGACAACGCATACACCTATACGAGATTCTAGACTGAGAAAGTTGGAGAGAAGATATCTCGAAATTCCTACAGGATCCGGAAAATGGTATTTTTGATTTGACGTTTTAGTTACGCTAATAAAGTTGTGAAAAAGTTAATCTTTATGTTTTTTATTTTTTTTCCATATAAGTATTTATATGTTTATTCGGTATTTAAAAGCATTGCGTTTTAAGTGGTAGGTACTTTTTAACTTGCCCAATTAAATACCTACATATGAGTATTATAAATTTTCGCTTAGAAATTTGATGCTACAACCACTTTTCTATCAGACTTAACATAAACGAAAAAAAAATTCAATATAAAAATATTAATATTACTTATATGTTTTTTTTGTATAGAAATTTTATTATATACTGTATATATTACATGTAGTTTCACGCCTTCATTCAGCTGAGAGACATAAAAATAATTTATTCCGACGGGCGGGAGTCGAACCCGATTGCATTTACAGACAGACGCTGTGCCGCTACGCCACGACGGCCTTCATTTCTTAATTGAGGTGCGACACAAAAATTTCTTAATACTATATACTCGTACATATAATATTGGCAAATAGTATTGAAAATTGACCAACACTAAACGACGTGAGCAATCTACACGTCTGAATGAGCATTGAGCGGCCATTGAGCAACACGAGTGGGATTTAAGGCTGACATTATTTTACACGGCATCATCGTTGATTCTGTTTATCAATATGGGTTCGAATATAGCATGGCAGATTATTCATACTTATTAAGACTTCTTTTTTCTCTTTTCTCTTTTTTTTTATGGAAAAGGACAAAGCAAACGAGCGTTCGGGTCACCTGATGGTAAGTGATTACCGCCGGCCACGACCCCGTGCAACACCAGAGGAGCTACAGGTGCGTCGCCGGCCTTTAGAGTGGAGATAGACGCGCTTTTTGAAGGTACCCGTGTCATATCGACCTGGAAACACTGCCGCAGGTAGGCCATTCCACAGTTCCGTGGCGCGTGGAAAGAAGTTCCTACAAAACCGCACAGTAGTGGATTGCCACGTAGCCAGGTGGTGTGGATGATATTTTAGCTTGTGACGTACTGTGTTTTTGTGTGTTGTGGTTAGAAAATTCGGCGGCAGGTAACAGGTCAAACAGTTCCTCAAAACGCTTCCTATAATAAATACGGTAGAGAACGCATTGCAAGGAGACGTCTCTACGCAAAGCCAAAGTGGCAAGCTTTTCACAGATCATTGGGTCCCCAATGATTCGAATGGCTCTACGTTGTATGCGATCAAATGATTCAAGCTGATACTGGGGTGCACCAGCCCAGAGATGAGAACAGTTACATATGAGGCCGAACCTGGGTCCTATATAGGGCCAATCGGTGTTTTGGCGTGAAGTACCGTCTCGCTCTGTTGATGACCCCCAGTTTCTGCGAGGCCAACTTGGCCATGCTTTCCAGATGATCGCGATACTGGCAGTCACTCCAAACATTAAGGCCCAATATACTGAAACTGGGCGCGGCTATAAGGGGAGTGTTTTGAAAGACTGGCGACACGATAAATGTGATTTTTTAGTGGTTAACCCGCAAACTTGTGTTTTCAGGGGGTTAAATTGAACTAAGTTCCTTTCACCCCATGATGAGACATTCTCGAGGGATGCCTCAACAGAAGACACAAGTTTATTTCGGCACTGTTCAGCGTTTTCCCGAGAAAGACTTGCTCGACCGGAGTAAACAGCGTCCACCGTGCTATCATCTGCATAGCAATGATATGTAAAAGAAACAGCATAGGTGACAGCACGCAGCCTTGGAAAAAGCCAGCGTTCACGCAAAAACCGTCGACGGCGACCTTGATGCTGCGCCTAGTGAGAAAGCTGGCGATCCACTTGCATAAATTGTCGGGAAGCCCATAGGATGGAAGTTTAGCAAGAAGCGCCCCATGCCACACTCGATCAAAGGCCTTCGCCATGTCCAAACTAACTGCCAGGCCCTCTCTCTTGCTATCAGTAGCCGCAGCCCAGCGGTGGGTTAGGTAAACCAGAAGATCGAAGTTGAGCGACCATGGCGGAAGCCATATTGTCGATCGGTGATCCTCTAGATAAACCAACAGCTGGCTATTGATGATGCTCTCCATGACTTTTGAGAGTAAGGAGATGATAGCAATAGGTCTGTAGTTAGATGGATCGGAACCATCGCCTTCTTCAGGATAGAGTGGATAAGAGCGCTCTTCCGTAAGTCTGGGACTACGCCGACTGAGTAAGAGTGAGGAAACAAACGCATTAGCACTGGTGTCAGCTCAGGAGCACAAGAACGGAGCACTAAGGGAGAGATGCCAACTGGCCCGCTCGACTTGTGGATGTCCAAAGAGGACAGAGCCCGCCTAACAGCTGTTTGGTTGAACTTAACCTCAGGCATTGAGCTCTGGCACCGCGGGATGGTCGGCGGCGTTGTTCCTTGGTCATCCAAAGTCGAGTTCGAGGCAAAGAGAGCGCCCAGGAGATCGGCTTTCTCTTTTGCAGTGTGGACCAATATGTAATTTCCTGTGCGTAATAGCGAAAGCGAAGGTTGGCTAAAGTTGCCAAGTGCCGCCTTTGAGAGCGCCCAGAACTGATGAGTTCCGGACGGGTAGCTCTCAAGATTCTCGCCAATTTTGGCGATATGCTCGGACCTTGCTCGGAATTTGCCGCTTAAAGTACCTAGATGCTCGGTTATACTTCCTTTTTGAGGTTTTCACCTCTGGATCTTTAGTAACCAATGCCTCGGCCCAGATTTGATATGCCTCGCGTTTGCTAGAGGCAGCAAGCTTGCAAGATGTATCAAACCAAGCTAAAAAGAAATTTAAGATTAAAATATCAAAATGTATTGTTTTATGCAT
The DNA here is from genome assembly GCA_018249795.1 of Heliconius telesiphe telesiphe. Lineage (NCBI taxonomy): Eukaryota > Metazoa > Arthropoda > Insecta > Lepidoptera > Nymphalidae > Heliconius > Heliconius telesiphe. The sequence continues at coordinate 14,118 of DWLH01000602.1, forward strand.
TAAATTTGTATTTCAAATCAAAATCAACTTCATGTTGCTTCCCGCACACAGCTGTGTAGGCAGAGGGAATCTATTACTAAGACACTTCGTTTCCCACTTTCCGCCAAATTTTTCGAGGCTTATGTGTTGAGTGGCGGAAATCAAAGTCGGGCTTTTGCGTTGATGTCAGAGCGAAGAAATGGGAATGGCTACCGTCGCGTTACAGTCACCCTCTTGTGCCCCTGCGCCACGACGGCTTCAACCAATATTTTAAATTAAATATACTACCTTATATATTACGTTGGTAAATGTCTATAATCGCGAAATCACTTAGCAACGCGGAGCAATTAATCAACCGAGCTATTTACTTACAGGTCTTGGATTCCAAATGTTTGCTTTCCATTTGCTTCGAAACAAATCGTTGATAATTTCACGTTTTGTTTAGGTAAAGAAAGACTCGCTTCGAATCTTACTTAGAGTAATAAATTATCAATATAAACGAGTATAGGTATATTATGTATGTAGGTATGTTGTAGGTACTATCATGTACGTAAGTTGTAACGTATTTGGATATATAAAGACCATTTAAGACCATCGTGACGCAGTGGTACAGCGTCTGACAACAAACACGATGAGTTCGATTCCCCCACGGAAAAAATAACTATTATCATTTCCACGTTCTGGTAGACTAAGTGCAGCATTGAGAGTTGCCTCTCGAATAGAGATAAAAATAAGGAAAAACGCATGTTAACATACATACAGCGTAAAGCAACGAATAAAAACGCACAGACAAAATATATAATCTCTAATTTGGCATACAGCATCTACACGTAAAAGTTAAATTACCAACAACATTAACAACATAATGTATCGGTATATCAAAAAGTAAATTAATCAAATACCAAGTATATGACTGTGTCTACCCCGCTAGGGATACATCGTGCAGCTAAGTTAAGTTAAATATATTTATTAGAAAGCTTTATCTCGCGACTTGTAGTCGTAGGTAAACCAAATGTGACAGTTGAGTACAATGAGAGCGACAGGGACGTCGGTACTCGGTGTCACCCAGACGGCGGCCTTTATAATGGGTTCATGCACGAATAATTCTACATTTTAATTAATGTTAATGATTACACGTTTTGATGTTAATATCGTTAAATTGTTTTAATTGATACAAGTTTTATCGCTGTCGCATGTTGACTCTTAACGCGCCGGTTGTAGGTGATTCTCTTCCTCTAATAAGACAAAGCGCGGCGTTATATTCACGCTTTCTTTAAGAAATGATTCCTTTTTATTATTTTTCAAATTATTGCCTACTGCACCGTAAATCATAGTTTTTTAGCTTCACATTGTATCCCGCGTGTAGCAGTGTAGACAGCGATAACCCATTGTTAAAACACTCTGTTTTCGAGGCATTGCGTGTTGATTTACCAGAGCAAGTAAAATAACTCATTCCCTTTAGTGGAAATTGAACACGCAACCATCTAGTTTACAGTCTGGGCGGTACCGCTGCACCTCATTACTAAATATTATTAATATAAATAAACGCCCACGATATAAACTTTATTCATATAGGAAATTCTTCCTCAATCTTGATTTTATCATAATATGAGATAATAAATGCGTGAGTGCGTGAGTGCGTACACTGCGTGCTCACTTAACGCGTTCTGACAGCGATGATGTAACGGCGGCGACGCTATGTACGCATAATAAATATTATTATATAAATAACGTGTATTAGGTCGAATGACTTTGTCTTTACGCCTCTTGCGTATAGCAGTTTAGGCAAAGCGCAGCGTTAAGTTCCGTAAATAAACAGGCAATGTATCGATAATATGGCCGTGCGTGGGGAACGGGGTGTAACAATAAATGCCCTCTGTCTACCATGCCAAATGCGGGATACAGCGTGAAGCTAACAATAGCACACAGATACGTTATATATTACGCAACAATTTGAACAAGTTACCATCAAACAGTATTTAATGACATTAAAGTTAGATTTATTCGAGGCAGAACTCAACAACTGCGTATATATACGAACGAAAATTAATTAGAATTTAATTTTCTAACATTAACTCTAGTAATTATATAAATGCGAAACTTTGTCATGATTGATGTTTGTTGTTAAAGTTGTTTGGTTATTGCTTATAGTCGTGGCTGAGAACAAATCACTTCGCTAATATTACGTAAGAAAAAGTCATCATTTTTCTTTTTTTTTGCCAACAGAGGACTCGAATCTGGAGATAGTTATTTCTGTCTCATATGAAGATTTTAATATAGAAGCACTTGTGTGGAAGCACAGGCGTCTCACTGTAGACGCGGCGATTGTAGGTTCGATTCTTACTCGTAGGAATGAAATATTTTCATTCCCTCGCTCTGGTAACAAAACATTGCACGGCGTTGGATTCCGCTGAATTACAACTAACACTATAATAATGGGAACACTGCCTAGTGTGTGGAAAACGGAGTGTCACTGGGTTCCCTCTGGCTGGCATGAATCTATAAAAAAACGCGTGGCAAACCTTGTGACTTTACAAGATTACACAAGATTTCTAACATTTATAATGCAAAACCATATAAATTAATCAATTATCGTCAATTAACCCATGACGTATGTAATTCATAAAGTAATATATACACGTATGTAACGTATATCTCCCACATGTAATTAGTTATTAAGGGTAATTTAATAAATCGCGATCAACACCAAACCGGCTCAATTGGCCGCCATCAATCTGGGGCTGGGCCAGTAGTCATCATTTCGACTTCGCGGCGAAACAAATAATGGTGGAGTGGATGTTATAATCACTTTTCAGCACTTGTTTATATTTGGTAGAGCACTAGTTACAACTTACAAATCATTACGTTGTCTTCCTTGTAAATACGCTATACGCGACCTCACAGGTCCACTTCTAACTTTGTAATAAAATCTATCGCCATGAAACTTGGCAGTTATACATATATCAAGTAACAAGGAGGAGTATAATTTTATATATATATATATATATATATATATATATATATATATATATATATATATATATATATATATATATATATATATAGAAAAAAAGAAGAGTATATTTATATATATATATATATATATATATATATATATATATATATATATATATATATATATATATATATATATATATATATAAAATTCTCGTGTCATGTCACAATGTTCGTTATGATACTCCTCCGAAACGATTCTTGACCGATTACTTGACCGATTCTCATGAAATTTTCTGAGCATATTGAGTAGGTCTGAGAATCGGCCAACATCTATTTTTCATACCCTTTAGTGATAAGGGTTGTCCACCCTTAATTTTTTATTTTTTTATTTTATTTTAATTATGTCGCATTAAATAAACATACAACCCTAAATTTTTATCCTTTTATCACCAACCCCTATTTTTTAATAGCCATTTTAGTAATATACCTAATCATTTTTCATCCCCGGTCGATAACTGATCAATCGTCATTTAATTAGTTATCCCCGCCAGTCGTCTACAAGTGTCACTTCTGACCCAGTGAACAGCACGGAGTAGGGATGAGAACGAAGCCGGTCTCCTGTTTCTCTCACACAATAAGATTTTTCTCACTCCCTACACACTTGTCGGCCAATGATGACTGTTTACGCATCAAGTGTAGTAGTAACAGTGACAATTATTATTTTTCTATCTACTTCTCATATTAATTATTTTTATTCCTATTTTATTAATAATAATAATATAATTAATTGTATTTTGAACGATTAGTAATTATATATTAAGTGAAATTTAACATAAAAACGGATTTTTTTATTTAACTGTCCGAGAGTTACAGTTAAACTTTAAGCCCAACCGATAGTGCTGTGCACAAAGCATAATTTTCTTAATCGCGCTGGCGCTTCTTGGCTAAAAAATTACATTCGAAACATCTTGGTTATATGACTGATGATAAATTAAATATTTTATGTTATCTTCATAAATCTTTAAAAAAATCCTTATAGATATTGCGATAATGTATTAAAAAAATCATATTAGAAGTCATTATAGTTGTCAGTCAATTCTGTTTATTAAATCAATAATCATGTAGTTCCAGGGGGCGAAGCGGCGGGCACGCCGCTTTTGTGTATATATATATATATATATATATATATATATATATATATATATATATATATATATATATATATATATATATATATATATATATATATATATATATATATATATATATATATATATATATA
>DWLH01000603.1:0-18333 GCA_018249795.1 Heliconius telesiphe telesiphe
TTTGGAAAGTGTACTCAACACAGATATGGGTCTGTAATTATTTAGACTATCCTTACTACCTTTTTTGTAGATTGGGTGAACAACAGCTTTTTTGAAAACTTTAGGGAATTTACCCTGGGAAAGGCACAGATTACAAACCCAAGTTATTGAAGAAGTAAGAATGTCTGCAGTAGCTTTAAGGATAGAAGATGCTATTTTATCCCATCCCACTGCACAATGGCTTTTGAGACCATTGATAATAGATTTTATTTCAGAATCATTAGTACTATACTCATTCATGAAGATGATATCATGAAGGGCAGATATTGCTCTGAAATATCATTAGAACGAACACCGGAAGCCAGTTTTTTGCCTATACTCGCGAAATAATTATTTACTTTATTTACTGCGTCAATTGGATTGTTAGCCACATTTAACAGACTATTTGAGATCTTAGTGTTATCATTAGTTACGTTCGTTATTTTTTTAATAACATTCCAAGTTCTTTTCGTGTTTTTGTTAGCCTTCTGAAATTCATTACTCTCATAATTAGTTTTTATTTTCTTTAAGATATTATTACAGAAATTTTTGTAGCGTGTATAAGTTAATTTGGCAATGGCGTTATTAGGGTCATTCTTTGTTTTTTTGTATAATTTATCTCGGTTTCGAATACAACGGAGTAAACCCGGGGTTATCCATGGTTTTATAATTCGCTTCCTACATGAAGATAGCCTGGTACATGTTTGATTTTGAATAATGGAGGACAAAGTGGATACAAGTTTCTCTGCTGCATCTTCTGGATCATTGCTGTTCAAAATATCAGAAAAATCATTTTTTTTGATAGTACTAATAACAGCTGCTTCATCTACGTATGTCATGGAATTTGCTGTCATTTCTATACTTAATGTTTTGTCCGTATTTTCACAGCAAATGCATACAGGACAATGGTCAGTAAATGGAGCATCTAATACATACGTAGCTGAATTTTTATGACTTCGGTAGATAATATGATCTAGACAGTTATCATTTCTAGTGGGAAAAGAGTGAGTTGGTACCAGACCATGTGTTGCACAAAGGTTTAAGTATTCTTCCGTACGTGAGTCAGATGTTGGGCTACTTATATTAATATTGATATCACCTATAATAACCAATGTTTTATATTTGGTTAATAAAGTCAAAACGTCGTCTAAGCTATTTAAAAAAGTATTAATGCACTTATACGAAGGAGAACGATATAGAGCAAGTATAACAAATGTTGAAGAAAGCACAATTTGAAGGCAGTTTGCCTCCCTAATATTAGGTTCAGTAACTTCGCAACATAAAGTATTTCTAATATAAACAACAACACCGTCATTTTGATTAGTATGACCTGTCATAAAGGAATTAAAGCCCGGCAGTGCTGGTAAGACGGAAGCTTTACTCAACCAACATTCAGAAAGTACCAAAACATCGACCTGGAAACTTATTCTTTTTAGTAAAATCAAGAGTGAGTCAAAGTTACAGCTTATGCTACGTATATTAACGTGAAAGATCTTTATTCCATTTGTATATTGTAAAAATTGGTCACATTGCTCAGGGGAACAAAGCTGAGAGTGAGGTGTTAAAATTTCCTCAACATCTTCAATTATATTTCCGACCACCATTGTTTAATTGGGCATAAACACAAGTACAATATAACACATCCTACAATTTCTGAATATATTTCTTTTGTTCTTCTTCATGTTAGTAGAAGTAATGAACAATAGTCTAGTATTTACTGATAACTTATTACAATTCAAACTAGCTAAGACCTTGAAGTTGTTTTCGAGATTGTAAATTAACGGAATATGTGTATGTAGTGTATTTTTAATAACAATGTTATGTAAATTGTTGTTGAACAGCATCAGTGGCTTACAATAAATTAAATAGATATAATATATATAATTAAAATCAATAAGAATTAGATTATATAAAAGTAAGTTCAAAATTACTATAAAATTAACATTAAATAATTCACAATTATCTAGTCATTGTTTTGGTATATCTGGTAGATCGGCTTCATTCCTAACAATTATATATCTTTCTCCTTCTTTTTTCCTTAATAATATCTTGCCATTAGAAATCCAGCAATGGCAGTAATTATTCAATTTGGCAAAGTCTCGTGCAAGAAAGAAAAGCCTTTTCATTTTTGGTGTCAGACTCTCCGATATAAACACTGGTTTGGTAGGTCCTGGTAACTTCAATTTGTCAGTTGTTAATCTATTGTTCTCTCGGTTGCTCTTTCTGAACATTTGAATGACCTTTTCCTTCATAATTACTCCCGTAAAATCAACTAAAACAGTGCGATTAGTTGCGTCGCGGGAATTGATACGAAATACGTCCTTAACTTCATGTGCCTTAATGGGAACATTCAAACTGTTGCCCACCGAGATAACAGTGTTGAGCAATTTATCTTTCGTTTCAGAAGGCACTGTTGGAATATTTTTTATTTCTATGCAGGTAGACCTCGACAAACGCTCGTAGTTTTCTATTCTGGTTTCCAACAATTGTATCTGAAGAAGATTCTGCTGCTTTTCCTTTTCTAATTTGTCCAACTGTGTAATGACGGCGTCATATTTTTGTGATAGAAACTCAACTGATGTTTGTATATCGCGGTTTTGTCGTTTTATTTCATCAACAGCTGCAGATAAATTTTCCAATTTATGATTTTGTTCTTTTTTAAGAACTTCAAGAAGTTCTTTAAATTCAGTAATAAAGGAGGATAGTTTTTCACCAATTTCATCTGAAGGCGATCGCCTACGTTTTTGTCGAAGTGTCATAATCGGGGTAGCTACTTCGGATTGAACGTTGGTCACCTTGCTAAGATTTGGTTCCGGGACATCATGCGACGTGAGTGGTGACGACAAGGATGATTTAGGTGGAGTTCTTTTTAATGGCATTTTGGCGGTAGGACTGATGTATTAAGCCAGACAATATAGACTTAGCTCTGCAGCTTTTTCGGTCAAAAAAATTAGATCATTAACTGACGTAGAAACGGCTCGACTTATTTACTTCAGTTACTTCCATAATATGGGATTTTACTTTGGGGTAATGCAGCCGGTATTCAACCAATATTTGTCCTGCAGAAGCGAGCTATTCATGCAATCTATAACTTAGGCCCTAAAGACTGCTTAAGGCAGAAGTTTAAAGAAATTAATATATTGACAGTTGCATCTCAATATATTTTTGAAAATGTTATGTATGTTATGAAAAACATTAATAATTTTACCAAAATTGGTGATTTTCAAAATATGAACACTAGAAATAGGCATAATCTTGGTGCACCTGTAACTCGGTTGCATCGAATCCGTAATTCATTTATGGGACAATATGTACGCTTTTACAATAGGATCCCAGAAAATATCAGAGAATTTTCTAAATCACGATTTAAAAAAATTGTGAAAAGACGTTTGTGTGTTAAAGGTTATTACCAAATTAATGATTTTGTCAATGATAACATGCCTTGGGAATGAAAAGCTCGCTCGAGTCTGTTTCAAAGGTATCATTGTCATAGATAATTAAATATGTATTTGTTTAAATTGATAAAAAAAAAATAGGTCCCGCTGAGTTTCTTGCGCTGGTTCTTCTCAGGTCTGAGGCATTAACTTTAGTGAACTGGTGGTAAATTAATTGACGTTCAAAAAATGAAGTATGTAACTTCTTATTTTGAATAAAATTATTTGAATTTTGAATTTTATCTCCGCCGCCGACTGCCACGACACCATAGGAGCTACAAGTGCATTGCCGATCTTTTAGGTAGAGATATGCGACTAGCGCAAACAAAGAAACAGACAGACACACATTTTAGTATCGTTAGTTTGTGTTATAGTTTCATTTAAATAACTTTAAATTTAGTGTATTATACCTTTATATTATACCTTTACTTTATACTCGTGAGGCTTCTAAATGAATTTCAGGATTGTGATTGGGAAATAAATACCTTATATATTTTGATGATGCGAATCGAATAAAGTTAACAAACTTAAGTTTGCGGGCATATTGTATGAAATTAGCTACAAATATAACTTTGTAATGATTATTTTATTAAAAAATTAAATTAATTTAGCTTCACGCTGTATCCCGCACACAGCAGGGTAGGCAGAGGGAACCTAGTGTTAAGACACTCCGTTCCCTACTTTCTGCCGAATTTTGGAGGCATTGCGTGTTGAGTGGCAGAATTCAACGCCGCGCTTTGCCTCCACACCAGAGCGAAGAAATGGAAATATAAATTTAAGTAAATATTTCATCTCCTCGATCCACACGAACCCACAACCAGTCGGTTTTTTTAAGTCAAAACCTAGTGTTAAGACACTCCGTTCCCCACTTTCCGCCAAATTCTGGAAGCTTTGCGTGTTGAATGGCGGAACTCAACGCCATGCCTCGACACCAGAGCGAAGAAAATGGATATATAAATTTAAATAAATATTTAATTTCCTCGAGTGGGGATCGAACCCATAACCGATTGCGTTGGCAGTCACACTTTGTGCCCCAGCGCCGCGACTGGCCTCAATTTATAAATAAATTATAATTCATTTTCCCGAGTTCCCACTCGGACTACCACCACCACTGAACCCACAACTGTCGTGTTTAAAGTCACACGCTTGTGCCAATGCGCCACGACGGCCTCATTAAGTAATTTAAGTCTATTGGGAATTATTTTGATTTTGCTCGCAAAATTTGTTATATTTTAAGAAAAATGTTTAGCTATACGGTATTTTACGGTATATTAGGTAGAAGGTAAGTAAGCACGCGTGTACGGCGAGCGCAGTTTTCCCCGCATAAACTCCGATCTCGATCCTAAATCGTAAAATCTCGGTGTTTTTTATTACATACAAATTAAATGCTAAAGATTCAGCCAAATCAGTAAAAGAGTTGTATAAAATAACTTTCTTTTTTTTCCAGCTTCACACTGTATCCCGTAGACAGAGAGAACCTAGTGTTAAGACACTCGGTTTCCCACTTCTCGCCGAGTTCTGGAGGCATTTCGTGTTAAGTGGCGGAACACAACGCCGTGCTTTGCCTCGACACTAGCGCGAAGGAATGGAAATATACATGTAAATAAATATTTCATCTCCTCTAGTGGGTATCGCACCCACAACCAGTCGGTTTTACAGTCAGCAAACCTATCAAACTAAGTACTTTTAAATTGACATAACTTTTAATTTATGAACCGATTGTAATCAAATAATCTTAACGGAAGCTTGCCAGAATCCAATCCGATTCTGAGATTAGTGATAACAAACAAATAGACAAAAAATTAAAAAAAAAAGAATGTTTTGTGTTCTGCTACATTAGTAAAGGTCCTCAAATTATTTTTTTCTTCAATATCTTCGAAGTACAGACATCGTCCCGTTACGATTTTTATTATAAGTATAGATAAACATAGATTTAAACAACGACTTCATGCACTTGAAAAAGACAGTTATTTTGTGATCACAAACAGACAACTCAACTTTATTTAAGTGCTTAGTTATGAATTTCTGTGTTTTTCTTAATAATAACCTTTTTTTTTTTTATGGAAGAGGCCAAGGCAGACGAGCGTTCAGGTTGGTAAGTGACTACCGCCGCCCACGACCCCGTGCAACACCAGAGGAGCTACAGGTGCGTTGCTGGTCTTTAAAGTGGATTGGGCGCCGGAGACCGGCATTACCTGATGCGAAATGCAGTGGCATAAAGCCACTACTTCACGCCGGTTTTAAATGCCGGGGGTGGTAATGATCCGGTCGAGTCTGCCCATGCGTGTTGCCTTTGCTGGCGACGTAACTCTACCACACGTACTTTAGTCGCCTCTCGTCGTCCTATTCTAGGCCGGGATCGCACGGCACGAAATATACTAATAAAAACACAGAAACAAAAAAGGCACGGACGGTCAAAGTCTGTGGCCAACAATACCACATTAATTTAATAAAAAAATATGATCCGTCACGGTCATTACTGTTATTTTATATAAGTCATACATAATATATATAAACATCGAGGTCAGATACGAGCACAAGGTTCGATCCGAATTTCTTCGCTCTGGTGTCGAGGCATTGTGCGGCGTTGAGTTCCGCCACTGTTGAATTCCAGAACTCAATGCCGCGCTTTGCCTAAAGCTTTGCGTGTTAACGAAAATTCGGAAAATGTCGACAGAGTGTCCTAAGACTAGGTTCCCTCGGCCTACCCCGCTAAAATAAAAAAACTATAAATATAGAGAACTGGCGTTCCGGTCTGTGATTTTAGAATAAACTTTTTTTACTACATAACAATTATTTATTTAAATTATTTGATATAGTTATTTACATAATAGTCATTTACATTGCGTGTTGATTTCTTATCAGATTAATTCCTTTGGAATAAAAAATTATTCACTTCCTGAATGGGAATCGAACCCACAATCATCGCGTTTGACTGGCAAACGCCGTCCCACTCCAATGCATCACGACACGGAGACACCCCAATATAAGAAATAAATAAAAGTTAATAAGCCAAACTCATAAAACTTTCGGTTTTCCTCGCTTTTGATAATTCTTTTTTTTTAAACGACCAAATAATAAAACACCCACCGTTTTCCGGATCCTGATTTTGACACTTATAAATTGACAGCGCCCATATTACGCGTGTCACCTGTACAGACAGATAAAACATAAAATAAACAAACGTCGGGTTCGCACAAATATACGATATTAGCCCTTATTTCCTCTAATATCCAAATATGTTGAACTTGCTTTGCGCTCTTGAATCGTAATTTTAAAGGCTATTTTACAATATTCTGAATTCCATGATATATTTTGTATTAAATTTTAAAGAGGTTCAACTTGTTTCTTTGGCTCCCCTCTAGTGAAGGGGAATTTTGCAATGATTTTCCTGTCAGCCTCCCCTTTGAACTTTCCCCGTTATTTATGGTTTAGGATTTCGCTATTATAAACTTCGGTGAAGTTCCACGTGCGATTTTAACTTTGGTATAGCGTTAAGTGCATCAAGCTACTAATGATATTTGTCATCGAGTTACAAATATTGATAAAAGTAATTTGTGTTTTGGTTTACTACAGAATATATATTTATGACTATTTAAGCGGTTTACTTTTTTTTAGCTTTATGCTGTATTCGGCATGTACCAGAGTATTTTTTATTTTTTATTTTTATTAAGTTTACTAACGGCTTTAAATTACAAGTAAATCTAATTTAAAAACTAAAAACAATTAATTTACATCCACTTAAAGGTAAATACAGCATGCAAAATACAGTGGCTGTGAACAATCGTGAAACGGTAATTTATATAAACATAGATTTGCTAACATATAAAAACGGATTAAATTTATATAAAAATATACTAAAATAACCTATATTACCAGGAGCATCAATTATAACATAATTTACACACATCGTATTGCTTTCTTAAAAGCTATTTTAGACATTTTAAAGATATCAATATCCTATCCTATCCGTGGATACACTACATTTTATATTATAAAGTGAGGTAGGCCTTGTAATAGGAGAGTTGGATCCAAATTTTGTTCACCGTTGCGGTGGTGCAAACAAACGGATTGGTTTCCGAGGTATTTTACGGGGTATAGTGAAAGAGAGTTTTGAGAGAAGACGCGGACAATATATGTAATAATTTACTAATTTATGTAAGAAAACCAGGTCAATAGCGTCTCTCCGAGTGTTTAGGTCGGATATTTTAAAGTAATCTAGTGACTCTGTAAAAGAGTACCTGTCACGATTAACTCCATTAAAAGAATACGCGAGATGTGATGTCATGTCATGACAAATCTCTTTTGCACCCGTTCAATACGCAGCATATGTGTTGCAAAATGAGGACGCCAAACAACGCTCCCATACTCTAACATTGATCTTACAAGACAGTTGTATAAAATTATTTTAGTTGTAGGCTTTTTAAAAAATCTAGAAAATCTAATTACAAAGCCTAACATTCTTGAAGCTTTCTTTATCAATGAATCCATATGAGGTACAAAAGTTAACCTGTTATCAATTGTGAGTCCTAAGTCTTTTATGGTCTGTGTCTCACTGATTTGCGCATTCTTAATGAAGTAAACTGATGGTATAAAATTATTCTTTCTTATAAATTTTATATGGAAGCATTTTGATACATTTAGCTCCATTCCATTATTTTGACCCCAACTAACCAGAGCATGTATGTCTTTTTGAAATTTTTCTACGTCCTGTTCTGTCCCAAGTTTCAATCATTTTATATAACTTTAAATCGTCTGCAAACAACAATGGAGTGGAATAATTAAAGCATAGTGGAAGGACATTGATAAATATATTGAACAATATTGGACCAGGTGTGAGCCTTGTGGAACACCAGATAATATTTTACATGAATAGGAAGTAAATCCGTTAACTACTACAAAAAATGAGCGTTCAGATAAATAAGAACCCAGCCAATCGAGGAAAACACCTGCAACACCATATGAGTTTAATTTACTCAACAAGATCTTGTGAACAACCTTATCGAAAGCCTTACAGAAATCAGTGTATATTGCGTCCACTTGCTTATTTTTATCTACACAAGAAATTATGTCCTCATATGTAAGATACCATGTTAATATTAACTGATCGACCTCTTAAAAATCCGTTCTGCTCATCGCATACGTATTTCTCGAAGTGTTTTTAAACGAATGGATATACTAAGGATTCAAAGATTTTAGCCAAGCTAGACAGAATAGAAATTGGACAATAGTTGTTTACAAGGTGTATATCTCCTGACTTGTGGATAGGCACCACCATAGCTGTCTTCCAAACTGAAGGGAAAACTCCCGCGTTGAGTGAAGTGTTGAATATGAAATGTAGTGGGGCGACTAGGTTTTAAGCACATTTGTTGATAAAATATGGTGGAATACAATCAGGTCCAGCACCTTTAGTGTGATCTATAGAGTTTAGGTTTTTGAGAATTAAATCACTACTAATATACATTGAGACCAGTGCCTCACTAAATGAGTGATTACTGTGGTGTGTTTTGGGGTACAATAAGGGGTTCAAATTACAATCATTTTTGTTATAAACAGACTCAAATAGAGACTCAAAGAGAGGAGGCGGGGAAAGCTTACTGTTAAGACACTCACCTCCTGACTTTCCGCAGAATTTCGATTTTTTCTGTGCTTTGCCTCGATACCAGTGCGAGGAAATAAAAAAAATTGATATTTCATTTTGTCAGGCAGGAATCGAACCCACAACCAGTCGCGTTTACAGTCACACGCTTGTGCTTTTGCGCCACGATTGCCCTCTTACTACAGAATACTTTTACTTTCTCGTAATTATGTTACTGATACTTCTTTGTTTTTAAAATTGTATATTTACATAAATATTGAGGCCGGTCGTGGCGCAGGGGCACAAAGTGTGACTGTAAAATCGATTTGTTGTGGGTTCGATCGCCACTCGAAGAAATGAAATACTTATTTACATTTATATTTTCATTTCTTCGCTCTGGTGTCAAGACTAGTCTGGAGTTAAGTTCCGCCATTCAACACGCAATGCCTCTAGAACTCGGCGTAAAGTGGGGAACGGAGTGTCTTAACACTCGGTTCCCTGTGCCTACCCTGCTGTGTGCGGGATACAGCGTGAAGCTGATTTATTTATTTTTTTACATAAATATAAGGTAGACTACAAATGTTAAGCCAATAAGTACTCCTATAATACAAAGTCAGGGCAAAAGTATTTTCGTATTGTTCATACAAAGGAAAATATTTTTTTAGGTATAACTTTTTATTTATGCTTCCTAAAGAGTTCCGCAATGACCGAAACAGGTAGAAATCTGATGGACCAAGGTGAAGACTATATGGAGGATGCATCAACACATCCCAGCCAAACTCTTTACATTTTTGCTGCGTGGCTATACATGAATACGGTCTGGCGTTGTCATGGCAGAACACCAGCTCCGGCCGGTTTTATTCAATAGCTTGTGTTATCCTCATCCTGACAGTAGACTGGTCAGAATCGATAGTTTTACACGGTGGCCAAAGCTCATAGTGGACGATTCCTTTCCAATCGCACCATACACATAGCATCACTTTGTTCCGAGTCAGGCCGGGCTTTGCCACGGTCTGTGGGGCTTGTCCATGCTTCGACCATGATCTTTTTCGCATATTCTTATCGTAAGTCACCCATTTTTCATCACCCGTAATCAACTGTTTAGGAAATAGTTCGGAATTGCTACGTTTTAACAAAGAATCGCAAATGGAAACACTTTGCATTAGGTTTCTCTCAGTGAGATCACTTTCGTAAATGAGGTAAAACTGTTTTATTATCAACATCCAGTTCTTCAGCAATGTCGTAGCTACTAATATGTCGATCTTACTCCACTTTCTCAAAGATGGCACTGACTTTATCTGTCTTTCACACTAAAATTTCCAGATTTGAAATGCTTGAACTACATTAGTTCTACTTTTATTGATACCGCATTAGGTCCGTAAACCTCATGAATTTTATTCGCGGCGTTCGTCGCATTTTTACCTTTTTTGTAATAACATACGTTGATTTTGCTTGTTTGAAAAACAATTTAAAAATGGCGGGAACTATTTTTTTTTCTTTATTTATTGCATCTTCAGAATGTCACATTTAATGTTATTAAAACCAGCCACTTACATTTAGTACAGCCAAAGAGGTTTGATTACTAATAATACATTCAAGATACGAAAATACTTTTGCCGCGATTTATTATAATAAAATGACTTAATGGGGCTTGTTTCGCTTATATATGACTTTGGCGCTGGGGCACAAAGTGTTACTGTAATAGCGACTGGTTGTGGGTTCGATCCCCACTCCAGGAAATGAAATATTTATTTAAATTTAAATTTATATTATTGTGTCTTCGTTCTGGTGGCGCGGCGTTGAGTTCCGCCAGTCAACTAAGAATGGAGTGTCTTAATACTCCCCCTGCTTAACCTGCTGTGTGTGGGACACAGCGTGAAGTTGAAAAAAAAATTATCACAATTGAATATTATTTTGTACAACGTGGTTTAACAGAAAGTTATGAGATACAATATTTAAGAATCTTTAAAAGATTTTGGGAAACTCACGATTACAACGATAAAAGATTCTAACAACTAGACACATCATGAGCCAAAGCATTATTCATAAAATAATATTTTTAGGGCCAGTCGTGGCGCAAAGGCACAAAGTGTTCCTGTAAAAGCGAGGTGACTAGTTGTGGGTTCGATCCCTACTCGAGGAAATTAAATATTTTTTAAATATATATTTCAATTTCTGCGATCTGGTATCGGGGCTAAGAGTATTCAACACGAATACCGTCACTCAACAAGCAATGCCTCCAGAATTCGGCGGAAAGTGGGCAACGGAGTGTCTTTAACACTAGATCCCTCTTCCTAACCCGCTGTATGCGGGATACAGCGTGAAGTTGATTTAATTTAATATTATAAAAAGTGTTCAGGGAAACAGAACTTTTAAAAGGTGTTTACACAGTGTGAAGGCAAAAAAAAGGTGAAAAAGAGGAAATATTAATAAAATTACAACTATTTAAAGATAACATTCGTTGAAAGTTTAGGACTAATTAAGTCTTTATATCTTACTGTATAAATAAAAAAATATATAGATTTTATTACTTCTATTTATTCTTTCTGGAAGATTGTGCGGGTTTGAGTTCCACTCAACAGGTGATAATTGTGCGTGAAATGGGGAACGGAGTGTCTTAACACTAGCTTCAGTCTGTCTACTACAGTAACTTCTTTTTGCTTGCGCTTAATCTCGCGTACAGTAAGGTAGGTAGAGGAAATCTGGTAACCTAATGTTAAATCACCCGGATCCCACTGATTTAGATACTTCCGATCCTCACTTCTCGCCGAATTCTGGAGGCAATGCGTGTTAAGTTGTGGAACTCAACGCCGAGTTTTTCTACAGTAGAGTTACTTTTGCTTAAATGTTATGCAGCTTTCGGTGCAACGGGATTCCAATAGTATTTCTCGTATACTTTATTCCAGAAGTTCCAACTATTGGCAAACAAATCTTTCTTCATTTGCAACTTCTTATTGATCTTCAAGTAGCTTCGGTTTTTATTTGTGAAAGGTTGCCACTTGAACGTTATAAGAGAGCTTTCATACTTTGTTGGATTACTGTAAAGAAGTGTTATTTAATATTTATAGTAATTTGTAATGAGGCCGTCGTCGCGGTTGTGGGTTCGATATCTACTCAGAGAATGATTATATTTTTATTTCCTCAGTCTGGTAAATAAATCGAGGCGTTGAGAACCGCCACTAAACACTTATTGTCTCAAATATAAATTAAAAGGGAATGTGTATAAAAAGAAAATATTAAAGATGCACGATTGGTTGTTTGTATTTTGATGTCGATCCTCCCTTGGAGGAATTATAAATTATTTTTACGTCCTAAGGAAAAGTACTGCGTTATGCTCCGCCACTCAATACGCACAACAACTAATATTCAAGTGGAAAGTGGACAATTGAGTGTCTTAACATTAGGTTCATTGTGTATCGTTCCTTCCTATCTGGGAAAGAAATGAAAAAATATTGAGATAAGGAGGCCGTCATAGTAGCCACACAGTCCGCAGCGTGCCACTATAAACGGCCAGGTTGTAGGTTCAATTTGCACTCGAGGGAAAGATCTATTGTCATTTCCTCTACTAACAAGACAAAGTACGGCGTTGAGTTCCAACATAAGCTGAAAAATATAAACCTACCTGTATTTTACAAAGTCAGACCACATAGATGTCATGCGATCTCGAGTATCGAGATCTTTATAGTTGCTTGTATATCCAAAGAAGTCTAGAATATACGAAGTTTGATCTCTATGACTGGCTGCTTTTACTCTGTCCATGTAATTGTGTTGTATATTCAACTTGCCAGCGTAAGAAAACTCGTAAAGGTACACAGGTTCTTTTGAGAGCGCCGCATGCAATTTCGCTGACCGCATTATTCCATATTTAAACATTGCATCCGAAAAGTAGTCTATATAGCCTTGTAAAGCTTCACTATCTATTTTCTTATTTTGAAAATAAAATTCTTTTACTTCTGAGATAAAATCATTTTTTGCTTTCTCCGTATCGAAAACAAGATCGGCCGGTAGAAAATCGGCAAAATTTTTATTCATATCTTCCCTCCACTCACCAAATTTGATGGTCCGACTTATTCCTTCCATATTAGAGAATCCAATAAGAACAGCAACGTCGTTGTTTTTGTTACCCTTTAATATATCCAGAGGTGATTCTGTTAATATCGCTTCCATTCCATCGATTTTATTCTCAATGCACGGAGCGAATCCAAATGTGCTATTTTTCAAATAGTAATTTAAACTTTTCTCAGCAAGATTGTGGGTTGTGGCATTTAGATAAAATTCAGTTAAATCTTTTAAACTACCTGTTCCGTTATAACCTATCGATGCAGCTATATTTTTCGCGGTGCTTAGAGGATCTCGATTTATAGAGAAGGGTGATAATGCAGAGGCACTGTCTAAAATAATTTTATTGAACAACCCCTTGGTTGCTGGCGATAGAGATAGTAAATCGGCCATGGCCGCACCCACACTGAAACCTGCCAGTGTTACGTTATCAGGATCACCTCCGAATTTCTTTATGTTTTTCTTGATCCACCGTAAGGCGGCCACTTGGTCCTTTAAACCTGCATTACCCGGTATTTCTTTATTACCTAGACAAGCGAACCCGAATGCTCCTAATCGGTAGTTGAAACTTGCGACTAAAATGTCGTGTCGTGCTAAATAATGAAAACTAGCCATAGTTCCACTTCCTCCTGAAAATGCTCCACTATGAATGTATACCACAACAGGTACTAAATTAGTTTCGGAAGCTATTTCGGGAACAAGTAGATTCATAAGAAGGCAGTCATCTGAACCATCAAGAGTTATTTCATCGTCGTTGTCTCCACTGAAATAGCATTGATGACAGATTGTTGTTTTCCTTGTGGCATGATAAACTTGTTCCCAAGGATCAGGAGGCAAGGGAGCCTGAAAAATAACAGGACGTTAATATGTATTTTTTCAGCTTCTCAGAACATATTATTATTGTTCTTTAGTTAGCGAGTTCAGTGGCGGAAATCGAAGCAATACTTCTACGAGAGTGGAGAAATCAAAATAAAGTAATATAATCTCACCCGGTCGGACGGTTGCACTACCCTACAATAGTCTCAAGAATATGTAAATTTTATTTATTAATAACAATAACAAAATATATCCAACAACAATTAATAGTTTTAATTAAGTCGTTTATTTTTTAACAAAAACAACATAATATAAACCTGAAATTTGTCCCTTCCCGTAGGAATTTTGGCGTAGGGGATCCCGTAATATTCATAATAGTCACCGTTCCAATATTTCTCACCGCTCACTGGTCCGTCTTCTAGAACAACTGTTCCTGAATTTTCCTCACCCAAAGCACTATATAAAATAACTAAACCAACAAGTAGTCGCCACATGTCTTCGTACTAAAATGAATTAGAGATAACATATCGATTATGATTAATGATAAATATCGGTAATTAGGTCGAAATTTATTCGTACACGTAATATTTGTGTTGATGAGGCTTATCTTTATAATAGGTAGTAAAGGTTTTGATTGGTAAAATATTATTCTAACACAGATTTTAGAGATTGATTTTCAAATTGGAAGATTTTTTATCTAGTGTCAAAACACTCTGTTTTGTTTTTTCTGCTCGCATTCGAGACATTGCTAGTTAGGTTAAGTGAAATTGATTACCACTAGTTAGGATCACTTACGTTTGCATTCAGATGTAATTCCACTATGCCAAGATAGCCTTAGTTGAAAGTGATATATCTTAATTGTACTAGGTTCTTCTAGGTTCACCATCATAGGTTAAATTTTGTTCACTTCTCCGCTCTAGTAGATAAACTGTGGTGGTAAATTAAATACACAATAATATACCTCATAAATAATCGGAAAATATGAAATGGACTGAAAGTCTATATATATAAAAAGACATGTACCTGACTGACTGAGGTAAGACGCACGCACAGCCGTAACTGCTGTGCGTAGAAACGTGAAATTTGGACAAACGTTTATTTTCATAATTTGGACATCCACTAAGAAGGGATTTTGAAAAATTTTAATCCTAAAGGGATGAAATAGGAGTTGAAAGTTTGTATGGAATTTTTTTTAAATCGGCACCGATTTTAATAAAATCTGAAATTCAAATTCTTAAAAATATTTCATTGAACATGTATTTCACTGTTTTTTAGAATTCACCCCCTAAAGGTGCAAATAAGGGGTTGAAAGTTTATATGGAAGAATCTTTAAATCGCCTCCAATTTTAATAAAAATTTAAATTCAGACTGTTAAAAATAATTTATTGAACACGTGTTTCGTGGTTTTTTTTTTTGAATTCGCGCGCGCCCGCTAATCTTAAATAATAAGTCCCTTTGGCCAACTCTGCTTTTTTACTTTCAAATCACATTTAAAAATATTTTCCTCCTGATTTTAATAAAAATAGCGAATTGGGGACCTAATAATCAAAAATATGATGGATTTTATTCAGATGACAACCGCAAGTGTCTATTTACGCTGACAAAGAAGGATTGACAAGCCTTCGATCGTTTGAAAGGGGTTTAAGCCCTTTGTCATTATTAGCCATGTCGCTTCACCGTAATACATTTTTACCTTTTAAAATATTTTTTTTAGGAATAAAAGAAATGAAGTGAATTGATGAAATAAATCTTTTTTTTTTCTTAAGCTTCATGCTCTATCCCGTACATGGCAGGGTAGGTAGGAATGGAAATCTAGTATTTAAGACACTCTGTTCCCATTAAGACACTTCCGTTCATAACTTTCGCACGAATTCCAGAGGGCATTGTATGGTGAGTAGCAAAAATTAACGCCGTGCTTTGCCTCATTACCATAGCGTGGAAAATAAAATGATAAATAAAAATATTTTAAATGTTTCTATGGTAACGAAATCGGTTTAATAGTTGTTACTCTTATTTGTGTTAACATTAGGGTCGCTCTGCCTAGCCCTGTTATATGTGGGATACAGCGTGAAGCTATCACTGTTTTTTCAAATATGAAGTTAATACATTAAATGCAGGAAGTTAATACATTAATAACGAAGTATCTTAACACTAGGTTCCCAGGTTCCCACTGCTTAAACTTCCATGTGCAGAATTCAGCGTGAAACTGAGATAAAAACAAAACAAACTGAAACATCGAAAATTTTATATGCATAAAACAATAAAGCAAGTTTAGTACCTACCTGCACTTTTTGAACAAAGTTGGATGACATTACTCTCCGCATGACTAAAAAGAAAATTTAAATACGGAAAAGTTTGAGAAACTTCGGGTCATTTCCTTGCAGTGCTCTTATCTTTAGCCTCAAGCCTTGAATTTCAAGACTTGCCCGAGTTTGTTTCGAGAGCTTTGTCTACAAAGAGAATACTAAGTTGTAAATAGTTTCTTTGTTTTTATAAAACGCTAAATTATTTCAAAAGTTCTTTAAATTTTTAGTGCAAATGAAATGGAGAAGTTCCTCAAAGCTTATTACTTGAACAGTTTGTGATGGCAAAGTGAAAACTTGAATTATTTAAGGATTGTATTATAGTAATATCTAGAAAATTATTTCTTTTGAAGTTCAATACATAAGCCACTCGTGGCGTAGGGGCATAAAATGTGACAGTAAACGTGACAACTTGTGGGTTTGATTCCCACTCGAGGAAATTAAATATTTAATATTTTCACTTCTTATGACTATGAAGAAGTAGGCCAAAATGAGCCGTTGCTATTCCTCGCTCAATACTAAATATCTCGAAAAAGGGTAAGTAGAGTAGTGGAACGGAATGCTCTAGGAGGATACGAGGTACTACGTAGGTAAAGCTAATAAAAACAAGTGCGAGTCGGGATCCCTGACCTAGGGTCCCGTACAAAAATTGGAGGTCTAAAATTCAAGCTTAGCTTAGACAGATCTCTTTCATCTGATACTTCACTTGATTAGCGGCTTTAATACCAAATTTTGCCCTCCTTTTAAGGCTATATTTTTTTAAAATTTAACGAAAAATTTTTTAGTGTTCAGTTTTTTTTCCTGAACTACCTGTAGATGCTAGCTGCAAATTTCATAATTGTAGGACAACCGAAAGTACCCTATTAATTTTGATTCCCTTTATAGTTATGAAATATGCGTTTTTTGCGATATAAACGGCCATATCTTTTTTTAAGTAAATGTGGAAATACGATTTTTTTCAAGAAATCAGGGGCCGTAGATTTTCAAGCGTTCCTGAGAAATTCCTCCCTGAGAAGTTCCTTGATAGACAGGCAGACAGACGGACGGACAACAAAGTCATCTTATAGGGGTTACATTTTTACTTAAAAGGTACGGAATCCTAAAAACAATTATTTTCTTTTATATATATAAGCAGACGGGATCTAGTGTTGACTTCGTTTCCCGGGTATCGTAAAATTTTTAAGACATTGAGTTTTGAGTGGTAAGACTCAACGCCACGTTTCGTCTTGTTTGTGGAAATGAAAATAAAAGATTTCACCAAGTAGAATTCGAACATACATACATTGCCATTTCATTTATCGTGATAAGGTGTACTACTGCGCCACTATGGTCACAATATAATCTACTAATACAACACTCCACGAATAAATATTCACATATAAATAAAAAAAAACTTATAATAGAAATACAAATAAAAAAAACAAAACAAGAAAATTAAAACATTAATATATAAATCATAAATATTAAACGTTTCAGGGGAAAAAATCGTGAAGCCAGCAAGTGTATTATCATAAGATATTCTTTACCGCACATTTTAGTGTCCAAAGTAAAGTACATGGACGTCCAAGCGGTGTGACAGCCTCTTTATATTATACGATACTGTTGTTTTCTTTATTTCATTTAGTTTCACGCTGTAACCCGCATGTAGCGTGGTAGTCGGCAGAGAGAGCCTAGTGTTAAGACACTTCGCTTCCCATTTTCCGCCGAATTCTGGATGCATTACGTGTTGGGTTGCGGAACTCCACGCCGCGCTTTGCCAGAACGAAGAAATTAATATATTAAATATTTAATATCCTCGAGTGGGAATCGAATCCACAATCTGTCGTCACGTCACACGCTTGTGCTCCTGCACGACGACTGGCCTCAAAGATATTTTTTGAAGATATTGTTTTTTTTTTCTTTTTCAGCTTCATGTTTTGTTTTGCAAAGCAGGGTAGATTAACAAAATGTTCTCTCTCGACATATTATATTTTGAAATGACTTCAGAATATAACATAATAAATTCAAATTCAAATAATTTTATTCAAAATAAGAAGTTACATGCTTCATTTTTTGAACGTCAAATAATTTACCACCAGTTCACTAAAATTAATGCCTCAGACCTGAGAAGAACCGGCGCAAGAAA
>DWLH01000604.1:0-18332 GCA_018249795.1 Heliconius telesiphe telesiphe
TGTATTTACCTGTGTATAAGTGCAGAATGGTTGTAAGATGCTTTCAATTTCAGGAGGTAGCTTTGGTGGCAGTGTAAGGACAGTTTGCACTGAAACTGAATGACAAAAGTAGTTTTATAGTATCTGACAATGCAGATGACCTATATATATAATTTATATAAACCACATAAATATTCAGTTGTATAATATACAAATATCTAAAATATTGACTGTAATAGAAGCCAGTCATGGTGCAGGGCATTAAGTGTGACTGACCACACAAATGGTTGTGAGTTCAATCCCCAATCGAGGAGCGTGGTGTTGAGTTCCGCTACTCAACACGCAATGCCTCCAGAATTATTAACACTAGGTGCTATCTGCCTACCCTGCTGTGTGCGGGATACACCAACCTTTAATCTATTAAAAGCATTTGTAATAATTGTTAATGTTAATCACCAAAGTTAAGTAAGATTATAGTTTTTCAGAAAGTTTAGGACCCTAAGACCTTTTGGATTTAAAATATTATTAATTTAATATAATTCACCTTCTCTAAATGTAGATATTTTCTCACTAACAAAACTTGTAATAATATTGTCAGTAGTATCAGTAGGTTCAAGAAGCGGTTTAACTTTTTTAGAAATTTCCATTGGGCTAGGCATGACCATGTCTTGAGAAAAAAATCTGAAAAAACAAATATAAAAATATAAATAACTTGCAAATTATATTCAAATATTCTAAATCAAATGTAAGAAAAATATAACTAGAATTTACTTTTCGTTTGCTTCTTCAGCGATCTTCTCCAACGCAGGATCTGGTGATGGTTCAAATTGACTATTGCACGCTACAATATCAGCGGGTACTAAAGTACACGCTTGATCTATGTCCCATCTGAATGAGCCATTGTTTTTCTTTTTATAGATTTTGCACATTCCCGGACTATAACAAGCAGAGCATTAGGATAAAAAGTTAAATATTCATTAAACACAATTAAGGATCGTGACATACCTGCATATTGGTTTATGTAATTTTTCAATTAACACTTTATCAAACGGATTTTTTACTTTTCCTTTTGTAGGAGGCGTGGATTTTTTATTTCGAATTGGACTATCAAAACTATCATTTTTTAAATTCATTTCAAAAATAACGTAAACTCTCCATTAAACATAACAATTGTGAAGTTTATGCTTGTTGAAAAATATCGATACATTATCAAAACATCGATACCACACCCGATATATTTTGTTCGATATATCGATAATTATTAATATATACATGTATAAGCCTGGCCACACACGTACAATAATATTGCATGTGTGTGACCGCTTTTCAATATTATTGTAGATTTCTAGAAATTCTGTTTTTGCGACGACAATATCGTTGAGAGGCAGGTTATTCAGTCAATAATATTGTTGTGTGCGGGTGCGCTGCAATATTTTAGTTGAAAAAAAAGACTTCAAAGGAGGCGAACGCTTCTGCTTTTTATTCAAGATAGACGACGAAAACAGTGTAAATAGCAAAAATAATGTTGATATTACTTCTCCCACGGAAAAACCATATTTAATAGAGTTTATTTAAATAAAGCAAACTTATTTAAACCTATAGGATACATCTATTGAAGCATACCATGATAAAGTTAAAAATTGTGCGCTAAAAAAGCTTCTTGATATTTATAAAAAGAATTAACCAAATAGAAATAATATTATTTGAAAGCGGCTGTGTCTCATTCTCATGTAATTTTTTAAATCATTCTCTGTTATTAAAAGTAGCTTCACGCTGTATGCCGCACACAGTAAAGTGAGCAGAGGGAACCTAGTATTAAGACACTCCGTTCCCCAGCGAATTCTGAAAGCATTGCGTATTGAGTGGTGGAACTCAACGCTGCGCTTTGCCTTGATACCAGAGCGAAGAAATTAAAATATTAAATATATAATTTCCTCGATCGAGAAACGGAGCCACAGCCTGTCACCTTTATAGTCACACTTTGTGCCCCTGGGACACGAATGGCCTCTGTTGTAGTTCATTAATAATATTGAAATTCTTAAACTCAGTTTTTTCTCATCTAGTTTTTGATCTATGTTTTTTTTATTGCCTTTTTTGTAAGTAAGCTAAATGCAATGACTAAAGCAACGGATTATTACAGTCTTTATATGCTATGATTAATGTATTCCATAGCTCTGAATAAGTTTCCCATGTTTTAATAAACTATTTCATGTATTATTATGTTTTAATAAAATATAGTTTTTCCGTGACAGTAGTAATATCAAAATTATTTACACTATTTCCGCTGTTGACGTTGTCCACCTTGAATAAAAAACAGAAGCGTTCACCTCCTTGAATGTCTTTTTTTCAACTAAAATTTTGCAGTGCGGCCGCACACGACATTATTATTGACAATAACCTTGCCTGCCCCCGATATTGTCGTCGCAAAAACAGAATTTCTAGAAATCTTCAATAATATTGAAAATCGGCCGCACACACAATATTATTGACAATATATACTTGATTGATAATATTATTGTACGTGTGGGGCCAGGCTATCTCTTCTTTTTATATACAGGATGGAAGTGTCAGCATCACCTAAAATGAAACCATAGTTTTAACTACTGTATAAAAATACCATTTAAAAAAAAATACCAAAAATGAAAAAGTGATTTTTTTAATCAAAATAGATAATAAAATTATTGTTGTAATATAAAACGCCATTTGTCAAGAACAACACACGCACACATAAACCTATCATAGGGAAACCGCCGCATACGCCTCATTCCGAAATCGAGTCGTAGATATTGGCGGCAAAGTTCAAAGTTGTTTAACCTTTAGTAATATTTTTGTAGTAGTATGTGTTTACGTTATTGGTATCTATGCGTAACTACGTCACACGAAATACAGATATGGATAAAAATCGTGAAGTGAAAAAAAAATCCTTCGTCTAACCTGTTGAGGTATCTTGATTAATTTTTTTTAGGTATGGGTTTAAAATATTTAACCCTATATGCTGTTCACGTAAAAGTAGCGCTGACACTTCCACTCTGTATAAATGAGAACGCTTGTATAGAGTACTATAATATAGACACATTTCCCGTTTCGTTCGTATCAATTCATCTCTTTCGTGTCTTTTTCAACTACATAAAAATGTATCACCGAATGTAAATAAGTTTCAACAATAAGATTTACAGAATTTTTGATATAAATTTATATACTGTACCATCTATGTTTATAGTCTCTTTTCCGGGGCTTAAAAAATATCAACGAACAATAGTGTCACAAAAAACTTTTATTGAAGTATTTATTACTATTGAATGTTTTAAATAAAACTTCGTTATATCTCAGCTTAGGTTTCTTTTTATAATAAATCAGATAAACATTAAACAAAAATCAGACAAGCGGCAACATTGCAATTATATATGTCATATCTGACAGCTGTCTTTTTATGTATAACCAACAGGTGACACTAGATTACGTTTATTTTGTAAATGTGCCTTTTACCAATTATGAATATTTCCATATTATGATTTGTGATTGAGAATATAATACTAATTATGTTTTGAACTAATGACTATAGTTCTTTATTGTATAAACTCTAAAGTAGATTTCGTACAAATAAGCTGCTGTTCTATTTAATTACTTAGGCTTCACCGATATTAAATGCAGTTTATCAAGATTTACGATTATGGAAAACCATCATGAAAATAGCTGCGAACCTATGGATATAGATTTAAGTTCCCATTCAGTAAGCGCAATGGACATATCATATATAGATCGTAGCTTAAATTTATCTCCGGTTTCTATTAAAGAAGAAAAGAATCTGGATGATCTTAATGTTATTAAAAAAATTTCGAATATAAAACCTTTGTCTATAAACAATTTAATAGCCAAACAAAAACAGACCTCCAATAATATAAGGATAACACTAAGTAAAATACTCATGTGTATCATTGCACTATTTTTGTCCCTTATTATTTATCAATTTACGCAGTTCACATGTAATGAAAATTTAAATTTTCATCTTATCAAAAGTACTCTATCATCTAAATTATATGGACAATCTTCGGCAGTAGAATCTTTAGTTAAAGCATTGGAAACAGAGGCACCTACGAAAATTATTATTTTATATGGTGGTACAGGAGTCGGTAAGACATATACTGCGTCACTTATATTAGAAAATATAATAAACTACAGTAATATGTACCACTTCACTATGCCAGGTTTTTTACAAACTTCACCTGAATATATGTTTGGACTATCATTCTGCCAGTCTTCAATTATAGTTGTAGATGATTTAAAAGGGAATGATATTATCAATATTAAAGACAACATTAATGCATTGGTGAGGAAAAGTGAAGACTTGTCAAAAAAAATAACCATTTTGTTATTATACAACTGTGATATAATGAGTGACAATTTTTTAAAAAAATGTGATATAGATTTTGTTAAGGAAGTAAACCAAACTTTTCATAATAAAAATATGGTCAAGAACTTCATTAAATTTGAATCATTGAATGAAAAACATTTAAAAATGTGTATTGAAAATGAAGCTTCAAACAAAAAGCTAAGTGAAAATAAACTTTTAGATATTATGAAAAATTTTAATGTTGGCATTGATGGTTGCAAAGGTGTATACCAGAAAATGAAATATTTAAATGTAATTTAACTATAAATATATAAAATATATGTATATGGAATTTGTTGGTTAGATATTGTAGTTGTAGTTTTATAGTAAATTGTAGTGCACAGGGTATTTTATATTTAATAGTGTGATATATGACAATGAGACAGTCTGAATATAAATGGGATGCTTATGGGTTCTATTCAAATTCTGGAGGATGAAATATTTTCATTTTCTAGCTCTAGTTGACATAGTGTTGCGTTGAATCTACCACTCGACATATTGAAGTGGAAGGTTTTCTCTGCTTACCTTGCTTTATGAGGGTCAAAGTGTAAAGCTTAATTATGTGTATAAGATTGTAAAAGCAAAATTATTGTTATACAACATTTTCTACAATTATTTGAATAAATTGAAATAAAATAATATATTATAGTATTATTTATGCATTCATTTATCTTCACGCATATTGAGTAATTAAATTCTTTATCATAATAAAATAAGAAATAAGTATATTAACTTAAAGTAGTTTATCAGGTTTATATTGAAATATTTGTAGTATAGATCAAAAAAACTTTATTTTAGAGAATGTTACATGATAATCGGCAATGCAGAGGTTTAAGAAATTATGTCAAATAGAAATATACTGACAAATGTTTAATACACCTACACTTCACATTTTAAATTATGCTACAACAAACTTTCACCAACTTCATAATAAAGATTAAATTTTAAAATGAATTTAGTGGTGCATTAAGTATGAAATACTTTGGTTAAATCCTAGCTATGACACAAAACAATCTCAGTGTAACTAGGCAGGGGTGCAATATTTATTTAAAGTTGAACTAAATAATACTATTCACTCAATTTAAGTACACCCTACATAGTTTCAATATAAATTTTATAGGCTTAACAAACCATATTCTAACATAGAATGCTCCATTAGTTTTGCACACAATATAAATTCTAGCTGAATGGTCAATATTTTTATAGGATTCAAAAATAATTAGCTAATGGAGGTAAATCTTTAATTTCAACAGAATTTATACTGGTTTCTGTGTATAGTAATATTTTTTATGTAAAGTTATATTGCACTGCACCCATACTTTAACCATGAATTAGAAATACAGAAACATACTCAAGGAGTGCAATATTTTCCATATTAAAGTTTAATGAACCCACAAATAAAACAAATATGTTGTAGTTGTTAAATCTGTGGGCTAACAAACGGTAATTATGTGCATTTATATTATGATATTTTTTAATTAATTATTGGTATGCAATTATTAAACATTTTCAATAAACTAAGTAATTTTATAGTAAGTAAATATTATGAAAATTCAGCCAATAGATAAACATTTAATTCATTTATTATTTAAGAAAATTCCCCTATATATATTAAAGCCAGTAGGTTAGTGCATGCAATCAGGAAAGTGCTTTAACAATGAACAGAGAGCTGTCTTTTAATTTTTTATAAAGATTTAAGTTTAATTAATTTTTGAAAGTTGTAATATGTAACTATAATTTATTTCAATGTAAAATTTTGGAACACTCTTGAGGGAAGACAACACTATTATAACAAATTATTTATGAATTCTGGTTTAAACGATTTTCACATTTGTGCAATCACAGTATTTAATTCAACAACTGATTAGTTTGGTTATTTATAAATAAATCTATTTTTCTTGTATTTCTAATATTAGCAGAATACATTTTAATAAATTATGTATATAGATATTATAGTAGTACAATATATATGTATAATCACATGTAATATCTTTATCATTGGTATTAACAAATAAGACTTGTAATAGTAAAGCATACATTCTTAATATATTTTGCTATAGTTAAATATAAGTATTTAGTTAATAAAGCAAAATAATAAATTCAACCATTCAGTTAGTAAAATCAGCACTTCCTACAACAATATTAGAGTTTGGACAAGCTTAAGTAATAATTTAACGACATCATCATCCTATTTTTGTATTTGTGATGTAAATAATTAAACTTTTATCTAGTGAAATTCTAAAAGGTACTTATAGACAATTTTTTACATTCCAGACATTCTGTTACTCAAGTATGAAGTTTTTAAAAAAAATATATAGACAGTGGGTAAATGTTAATGAGAGTGTATAAGTAACAAATAACAAGTAGAAATAAAAATACAACAAATATAACAGAAATAAATATGAATAGTTTGATAGAAATTGGTTGTAAAATGATCCAAATATGCAGTATGCAAATCATATCTATGTATGTACACGTATGTTTCATCAGGTATGTATAATTTCCCAAATTAATTAAAACATTGATTAAATACTAAGTATGCGTAACAATAAAGACTAGAATACATTTTTTTTTATTTTTACAGTTATTGGCACTAAATTCAATGGTAATGGCACAATTATATACTCATACAGTGGATATAACGTCATATTCACAATTCACAAATAAATTATCTAGGATGCAATATATTATAATTACAATTCCAATTTCGAAGAATATTTAAAAATTAGGTTTTGCTAACTATACCTACTACGATTTACAAAATTGTAAAAACATTAGTAAATGTTGTTTATATCTAATTATATTTCTATAAAATGCTGAATTGCCCAGATACATATTAGCACACTTCTAAAGTGAAAGTGTGCAATATTTACTGTTGCACATTTAACACTCAACAATTTTTTCTTTTAACATCTGAAATCACTCTGTATTTTGCACTTTTATCACTCTAGAATTGTAATAAGTACTACATATTTCCTTGTGTTTAAAATGATATGACACATAGCGAATTTAAATTGTAGCAAAGAATATTAATTATATAATAATTAAACAACAATTAACATATATTATCTGATTGATTATTTAAAGCATAAGCACAGTAATTTTTAACATTAAAATCTAAAATTGACAAAATTGATATAATTTACTTAAAAGATTATTTAACAAATCAATTCTAGACTAAAATGTAATGAAGTTATAATGTAATTCATTACTTTAGTCAATGTATATAAAGATAATAAATATATGGTATTGGTATATTTATTTAAATGTTGTATGTGTAGTGCCAATAACTGCATTATTATTAATTTAATACTTACGAGCTAGGTATTCAATAACAAATAGAACACCATTTTTTAAGCACGACAAAACATTCATAGTTAAAAATGTAGAGAGACTTATTGAGAAATGTGCTAATAATTCTAAATCTTGAAAATTTCTGCAGTTTTTTTAATAATATTAGGTAGGTACTTAGTCATGAAGTAGATTCATTAATTTCAGATCTTAGTTCTTTGAGATTTTTGATTCAGTGAATACCAACGATTGTATTTAATATACGACATTTTTCGTTGAGAATATTCGATTGTGGCCGAGATCATTGTATACCTAACAACTAGCAATAAGCAAGGGATATCAGTATCACATTTAGCCACAAAACATTGGATTTATTCTGAGACTTGACTATTACGAGACATGAATTAGCATTTAAATCGCTTATATTGATTGATACCTAATTTAAATAACTTAATTCCTTGAGATTACAAAGAATTACTAGTAAAATTCGTGTAAGTTTTTAGCAGAATTAGACATTAATAATATATTTTAGCCAAGGAATTGTTGATTTATTCCGGTCTCTAACTATTCGTGAAATGTAATAATAGTTTTAATGACCTCACCATTACATAAATCGGGCTTTTTGAGACCATATTCCAGTGGCATTGTATAGCCTTTAAGGGAAGGGAATAGTTAGGAGCGATGAAAATGAACTGCAGTCCACTTGTTATAGCGTTTGTGCCAGATACGCGTTTCT
Organism: Heliconius telesiphe telesiphe; assembly: GCA_018249795.1. Lineage (NCBI taxonomy): Eukaryota > Metazoa > Arthropoda > Insecta > Lepidoptera > Nymphalidae > Heliconius > Heliconius telesiphe. The sequence continues at coordinate 8,397 of DWLH01000604.1, forward strand.
TGGGTCTGGGATGTAGAACGTCGGCCCTCGGCATCGACACTCTGTGTAACGCACACATAAGCTATGATGGCTACATCCTCTCCAAGTAAGTGTACTCTTGGATTTAATATTGTGGTATTTGTTTTCACGTGCGTCGGAGTGTTGTCAATAAAGAACTTGTGAAATTCTACTCCTTCTATCAGATTACCTAAGGCATCAGGATCAAAAGCGGTCACGTTCGGGTCGCACAACTTGGAATATGTGTCGTAGTCGCCATTATTGATTGCGTCAATCAAAATTTCTGTTACTTTAATAACTTCAGCACGGCGCAAGGAAGCGTTGCTATCGCCGCGAGCTTTTCCAAACGAATCGGCCTTGGTGAGAGCCTCTTCATCATGTTCTTTAGAAATGACTGTGCACGCTCTGTCAACTCCTTTTTTGTCTTTATCCAAATCGTCATCCTCTAACGTGGTACTACTATCAGTTGACTCTTTGACTTGGGAACCATCACCTTTCTTATTAACCATTGATTTACCTGAGAAATTGCGTGTAGCAAGCATTGTGGTTAATATGGCACCTTTTAGCTTGCGACGAGCATTGAACTTCTTCAAGCAGTCTACAGTCTCCTGCCGGTGCATAACCGATGCAACGCGCTCGCGGTGGCATATCCATGGGTGCTTCAAAGCTTCCGAAGCAGTGATCCTCTTACTAGGATTTACTGTTAACATTTGATTAATCAGACTTTTAGCTTCAGGTGTCACTGTGTCCCATTCCGGTGACGGATAATCGTAAGCACCGGCTTTAATTTGCCCATATAACCGGTGTTGATCTTCGTCCCAGAATGGAGGATAACCCACCAATAAGATATATAATATTACACCACAAGCCCAAATATCCACCGGCTTGCCATAAGGTTCTTTTTTAAGTACTTCGGGTGAAAGGTAGCCAGGAGTACCAGCGAATCCGAACCACGCTTGCTGGTCCCCTTGAACTTCGATAGCTAATCCAAAATCAGCTAATTTTACGGCAGCGCCTTTAGCTTTGCTTGCGAGTAATAAGTTTTCGGGCTTAAGATCCCTGTGTACTACGCCATTGTGGTGACAATGGTGCACGGATTCCAAGATTTGTTGAATACAATGAGAAGCATCTGCTTCCGAGTAAAATTCTCGTGCCACTATATCTTCGAATAATTCCCCGCCGGTTACTAGATCGAAAACGAGATAATGAAAATGTTCTTCTTGTATAGAATCATGCAGTCTTACAATGTTAGGATGTTGTAATTTCCTGCAAATTCGAGCTTCTCTTTCTAATTTTTGAAAGTCCCTAGCTGAGAGTTTCTTAGTATTAATAATTTTTGCAGCAAATTCATATCCAGTTGATTTTTGAACAGCTCGCCTTACTATTGAAAATGCTCCCTTTCCAAGTTCTTCTTTAAGGTCATAGTTATCAGAAAAACGAGTACTAACACTTTCACGACCTGGATTCGCCATTTTGATCCAATATAGCTAAACCTATGTGACTCAAAAGTTCAACTTACTGTTCAAGTTTTGAGCGCGATTTTTTTCAGTAGGTACACTTCCGAAACTGTAACCAAAAAAAATTGTAGGTTAAAATTATTATACTTTAATTGTGTAACAGAAAATCTCTTGATCTTAATAGATTTTATTTTACTTCAATTGCGTCGATATAGGAACGCAGGACCATTGTTGTTTTCTTATTAATAAGAAAACTATTCCTTTACGTTTCTTACGTATTAAATAATTGTTAATTGTAATATTAGCTTAAGTCAAATTTGAAATTGATCATAAAAATTAAGCTATGGAAATGTTTAAAGTATCAGTATTGTATTGTGTAGTCGTTACTATTTACAAAAAAAAAAACAAAGCTAAGCAAAATGCTAATTTATGAAATAATATTTTCATTTAATCTTACTATATTTTTATTAAAAATTAATGTTATTTTCTAATACTCTAAATATAAGCGATTATTTTTGTTAAATTTTTATGTTAATTTTACGAAACATATATAAAGAAAGTTCAATCAATATACTTTACCAAAAATAACGAAAGCGAACGACAAACAATGAAAAATATTACCATTTTATATATTTTTTATATTAATTGGAAAACTATTTTTGTCACTGAAGCTAAAATGAATTGTAAGCTGAATATAAAACGCGTAGATGCCTAGACAAAAGTTATCATGATCACAAACATAGACTTCTAATATTAACACTACTGTACCGGGATGACATTTCGTTAGCGCAAAATAATCGATACACCATTGTCTTAACACATTCACTAAAATCTGAAGGACTTCAAATTATTATTTTAATAATATTTAATTAATATATCTTTAAAATTCCGACACAATCATTTATTTCTAGCTATTTTTCATTTAAAACACAATTTTATATGATATCCTAACAAGACGATCGGTGCGCAACTTTTGACGATATTCTTAGCAATTGTAACTCGTACGGATTGCTCGCGATGTATTTTTGATAATGGAAATTGTGTTAAGTAAATTCATTATATTAATTTAACAGTAAACATGTGGTTATTCAAAAACTTATTTACCTATTATGTTCCCATTTTACACAATATTAACGGGATAAAGACCGAAAAGTAAGGGCCTAGCCCTACACCACACTCTTCTTCTGCTCGGGACACGAGCTACGGGGTCAAACTCATAGACATTTGTGTGTTGCTACGCTGTTGTCGCATTAAATGTATGCTTAAAGAAAATTATTATTTAAAGGTCTTTTTGTGATTTGTTGATTATGTTCTCTTAAGAATCATAAAAGTATCCACAAAATAATTATAAAATAAGCTTAGATATTGTAAATAACGTAGTATTTACAATTGAATTTTTATTTTTTTTACTAATGTCAACACTTCCCGGTAAACATAAAATCGATAGACTAGCGCAGCGCTAAACCAAAGAGAATATTATTGTACAGGATTTGATGCTAGCGCCATCTCTTTGTGAACATAGTCGACATAACAGAACCGCGTAACGTAGAATGAGACAAAATTATATCTTGTTAATATGTATTGAAATTTGCGGTTAGGTAGGTAGCTAATGTTTTTTTTTATATATTTTATATATACATTTTCGGTTTTAAAATTATAGAATAAATTCAAATGCGATATTTTTGTCTAGTTAATGGTAGGTACTATTGCTTAGTAATCCTAACTCTTAAACCTGTTGATTTGAGTTCTCATTTTTAGCTCGTCATCTAAGAGAAAGCAAAAATCTGGACAGAAATTATATTGCTTCGGTATAGATGAAAAAGAGGCTCAAGCGCAAAAAAATTAAAGATGTAGGTAACATATATTTCTTTGTTATGATAAATTAGTAAAGTTCTGCTTAAAACATTAATTATATTATGCAAAAATAAAGGTAAAACTTTGTTAAATTATGATATGATAACAAAAACGTAAATTACGTTAGTATTTTAATTTGGTAGCCTTAACTTATCCATCATCAGATTACCATAAAAAATATGTTTTTCTTACAAAGCTTGGCGGAGTTAATAAAATTAAAAGAAATTCTTTTCTTATTTTTTTTTTTGATTATTCTTAATCTAACAAACATCAAATGTAGCCTTTGTAATTGTCCATTGCCCTGTTATTTATGAAATAATTTTGAAACTAAGATTTCATCAATAACTACGTACAGACATACGTAGATCTAAAAGTACATTATATATATACTAGAAAAAAAATCTTGCAAATTTTTATATTTCATCGTACGAATACCTTAACTGTATAAAATATTTTAACTATCATTCAATCTTTTTCATATATAAATTTTTTATTCAATAAACACTACAAATAAGTAAACAAAAAAGAATAGGTTAGAAATGGGTTTAGAACGAATACTTATTTAGAATTTGGACGGTTTCCAAGAGGCGCGGATTCAAATCCCTCTACGTTCAAATTTTTATATGTTTTGTAAATAAGTTTGTCTTCCCTAATTGTGTGTTAAAAGTATAGAACGCTTATACATTCAAATAATACTTATAAGTTTATAATATGTCTATACAACCGTTACCTTTCGGCCTAAGAATTAAACAGGTTTACTTTTTTTTTTAAATTTATTATTACAATACAACGTCATAACTAAGTAAATTATATATATGCTATGTCCTACAAAACTGTTTATTCAGTTTGTCTGTAGGATCTGTCGAGTTTCTTTTCTAAATATAATATCTAAATATATAAATAGCTTAGAATTACACTATTATAATTTTTTCATACGCTCTGTGTTGTAGATACTTAATTTTAGTTTAAACAGTTGATAGAAAATATTTTTAAAGTTTAAATTTTTAAAATTAAATTACCTTCACGCTGTATCCCACACACAGCAGGGTAGGCAGAGGGAACCTAGTGTTAACACACTCCGTTCCCCACTTTCTGCCGAATTCTGAAGGCATTGCGTGTTGAGTGGCAGACCTCAACGCCGCGCTTAGCCTCGACACCAGAGCGAAGAAATGGAAATATAAATTTAAGTAAATATTTCATCTCCTCGAGTGGGGATCGAACCCACAACCAGTCGGTTTTACAGTCACACTTCGTGCCGCTGTGCCACTACTGGCCTTTTAAATAGGTAAAATTTTTAACCTATCTAAAAATTGAAAAATAGTTTTTTTTTATAGATGATATATCTATTATTGTAATTATTTACTAATATGTTTTATAATTATTTACATTTATTCCCTCTCTCTGTGTTGTTTTATCTGTGACACCGCATCGGGAACGTAAAAAACGCAGATAAATGCACGAGGGTTCCTTTGTTATAATCATACCTTCTATATTTATTACCTGAGTCACCTACGTGTTATTCATTGATTCATGTTATATTTAAAAAAAAAATCACGTTATATCCCGCACATAGTCGGCAGATGGACTGGGCTTGGGACTTGGGCACCTAGTGTTAGACACTCCGTTCCCATTAAGACACAGTGTTGAATGTCAGAATTCAACGGTGCGCTTTTGCCTCCTTATTAAAGCGAAGAAATGAAAATATTAAATATTTCATTTGATAGAGTGGGAATCGAAAAGTACGCTTGTAGTAGGTATTGCGCCACGACTCTCATGTTATTATAGATAATAATAAAATATTACTTCATAAATAATAATTAAAATATTTGTAGATATATGCCTATATATTATACTATATTATCGGACTAGATGATTGAACAAAGAATATTCGAAGCTAAATTTAAGTCAGCTCCCTCACTCTTTGCCACATGACTGACATGGTTGACGTTTTTTACTTATTGTATTATTATTATTATCGTCATCCAGTCCCATGCCTTATTAATAAATAACCAGACTAACGGTCCAGCTTAATGAAAGGTGCCTGCGAACGGTTAAATTCCCAGTTACGTTTACAAAAATCAAAACTGGTTCGCATCTTGCGCAAGTGTAAGGGGGCCGAACAGGGGTTTTCGCAGCGGGCCCTTCCGAATTTCGCCGGTGCACAATGCACCCTCCGTACCATCCCCACGCGAGTTCTCTTATTATTACGCGACTCCTGTTCCTGTCCCCACATTGTTCATATTATTTTTATATCGAGTCTCGCTTGACGCGTTACTAAGTTTTTGTGGCTCTCTAAACGTTGCTTCGATTAGTTTAAAAAAGAATATCTCGTTGAAAGTAGTAAATTCGATTTGGCATTACAAATCGGTTCCGGTAAGCGAGTTCTCTGTGCGTAAATTGCGCGATGCTATTCGAATTCCACGTTTCTGTCACCTAATATTTGCAGCGAAGGGAAGTATTAAGGTTTCGAGCGCTGCGGTCGTCTCAGGTTGCTTTTCTCATGAGTGGACGTGTAAAATAATAACTTGACATTACAACGTGCGGTGGAGCCGATGGCCGGGCGGCGTTGTGCGTGCGGCGCGCGTCCGCAGAGCCGTGCAGTGTACGGGTGTATCGATCGCGCGCCTCGCTATCCTTACAATGTTCTGTGCGTTTGGTGATCGCTCCAATTTGGCGGGAGTTGGGACGCTACGCAGCTTTTTGGCATGAAATCTACTTAGGTGAGTTAACTTGGTATATAATGATTTAAATCTGTTTGTTTTAAATCTTAAAGTTATTCTTTGTTAAGAATAAATCAATCGTTATATCTATTGTATTTTTTATAACTTCGAAAGTTTAGCATTATTGGTATTTTACTTTAATCTAAACATGATTTTTTAATACGATTTTGTTTAGTTTTTTCTATTTAGCTTTACTTAGCGAACAGTGCATAGCGACTTGAACCTAAAAGATTGATACTACTCGTTGTCAATGTTGCCACACTCAATTTTGTGATATTTCTTCCCTAAGAACGAGGGCTTGAACGCCTGCTATATAGCTGAAATAAAAAATAAATTCTAAATTCGGGAATATTAAAACAAAACTTCTAAAAATAGCCATTTTATCTCTCTGCTATTTTATAGAACAAATACCTACTGAATCCATCATATAGTAATGGAAAAGCATAATGTTCATAATGTAGCTTTGCAAGCTGAATCGACAAATGTATTGTATGAAAACATCGTGTAGGTAAGAGAATAGACACGTATTGATTATTGATAGCAATTGTTTATAACGACAATTCCACAAAATATGGTAAACAATTCCAGAACAGATAAGTAACTGCTATAATTGTACTTCAAGTAATAGTTATTTTTAGATAACAAAATCTTTATAATTCAGTTTGATAAAATGTTCTACTGGTTAACTAACATTAATATACTTATAAGTGACTATCAAAATATTTTAGCTATATTTAAAATATATATTTTAATAGCCCTAACTTGATGAAATTAGACACTAGCTAATTTTACTTAAGTGATAGTACCTAATTTTATTCGGGGTGCAGAATCTGTGTGCCGCTCTCGGACGTTAAATCGTGTGAGACCACGTGATAAAGTAGCGTAGGGTAGCTTTGACGTCATAACCAACGCACAGTTTCCAGTCTCACAAGCAATGTTTATTATAGTAATATAATTTTATATAAAAGTCTTTTACAAAATGATGAACTCCTCGTTTATATTTGAAGAGTTATTACTTATTATATATTTAATTTTGAAACAAAGTTATGGCCGTCTTAGCGAAACGTCTCAACGTCTGGCTGTAAACGTGAGGATTGTAGGTTCGGTAGCTGGATTACATCCCGCTCAGGAGAATGAATTATTTTATTTCCACGCTCTGGTAATAAGACAAAGCGCGACGTTGTGTTCCGTTTATGCAATTTCTCGAAAATTGGGAAACTGCGTGTTTTAACGCTAGGTTCCCTCTGCCAACTCTGCAATTTGCGGGATACAACTTGAGCTAAAAAAGGTACCAATTATTTTTATCGAAACGAATGTGTCGTAAACAAAGTAAATATGACCAAGTACTAGCAGATAACAATGGTAAAGACATTTTGAAAAGAAAAGGATATTTATAGCACTGTTGAGTTTTTTAAAAGTAGGTATAGTTAGTAGAATTACTAGTAATAGCCATCAGTGATTTAAAATTACATATTTATGTTCTAACACCACATACAAATATTGATTTATAGTACTTAATATATAAATATTATTAATAAGGTACATTTAATTAAAATATAGCGTTGGATTTTGTCACCTAGCGCGAAATATCCGTAGGCTGTAAAAGTGGGCGGAAAGAGGACACGACGAGAGGACACTTTCGTATCATTAAGTTCTCTCAACCTATCTAGGCGAAGTTAGTAAGAATTCATAATGTTGTACTTAAGGCGAGCATCACAATACGCTTCTTATTGTGCATCTTTTTTTTTTCACCTTCACGCTTTATCCCGCGTGTAGCAGGGTAGGCAAATGGAACCTAATGTTTAGACACTCTGTTCTCCACTTTCGGCCGAATTTTCGAGGAACTGCGTGTTAAGTGGCGAAATTCAACGCAGCGCTTTTTGCCTTAGTACCAGAGCGAAGCAACAAAAACATTATTAAATAGTAATTCATGCCTCCGAGTGGGAATCAAACCCACAACTGTCGCGTTACAGCTACGGCGGCCTCAACTACTACTCGATTTACTCGATATATTAGATACAAAATGACATATAAGGTCGGCTTGCGCGCTCTGGCCAATATAAATGCTAATTCTGGATAGGAACTACCATTACATACTGTCTTTATGAATAGTGTCAGTTAGTACTATGCACACGTGAACATGAATAGAAATCACGAACATTGTCATATGCGTGAAATGCTTTTTGCATTAGTTTATAAAATTGACTCTTCTTGCTTTTAGGTATATGGCCCGCCCGCGGCTTCCCCTGTTTCATCAAATTAAATCGTGTTTGTGTTTTAACATATATATTATGTTTGTAGCGCTCTTTATAGTGGTAAATAACATAAAAAACTAAGAAAGCTCTCAAGCTATTTGCCGAATTTTTAATTGTTACTCCACTCATATTGGTTACAGCGTAATGTAATATAGCCTATAGCCTTCCTTAATGAACTATCCAATACAAAAAGTTTTTTGAGCTCTACGCGCCGCACCCACCACCCCCGCTGTCACTCGCCAGTCGTACGAAGCACGACGTAACTTATCCCGCATTTTATTTAAAATTGTGATATATTCTATAATTTATATGTCATTGATATGCTATTAAAGCTAATTTTAATCTATATAAAACGAACAGCGTATTTATTTTGATTAAGAATAATACTTACGTATCGTTTAGAATAGTTTGGAAATCATCCCTTAGTTTTTTTTGTAAATTTTAAAACAAAAATGGTCACTGTGGGATATCCTTAGAAAGGAACAAAGGAGAACATAACGTCATACATACATGATATTTACGTAGGTTTAAGCGTTTACGTAGGGTACGCACGGAACCTTTCAAGCTTTCCCGTTTTAGCAACATTTTTTTATTGCTTGTTCAATCCTACTAGTGATAGTGTGATTTAATATAGCCTAAAGCCTTTCTCGATACATGGACTATCCAATACAAATTTTAATTCGAACCAGTAGTCCCTAAGATAAGCACTTTAAACTAAAGAAACCTTTCCATTTTATAATATTAGTATAGAAGCAAAAGGTTGCTACTTCAGTCTCTTGTAGTGCTCTGTTTGGATATTTGTTTTATTTTTATTTCATCGTTTAAGCCAAATATTGATTAATAAATCACAGTTTAATTGATATTTCTTTCTTTCCTTCTTTTCTTTAACTTAAAATAATCTATTTAAGGAAATACTATTATATAAGATAAGCTATTTAATTTAATTTGTATTTCACTATTTTCATAAGTATGAAATAAAGTAATTGGTATTATGATTTGCCTAAACATTAAACAATTAAAAAACAATTAAAGCTTAAAATTTATTTGGTGCAAACCTCTAAAAAAAAAAACTACTGAAATACCTGAAAAAATAAACTATACTATATAATACAAATGAAATTATTTCTAGTAATAATATATTCAATATTACATATGATATGTAGCAACAGATTTTATATCTGTAAGGACGCAGTTGTATGAGTATAGAGGTTGGTCACCCGATATCGCGGTATTCTCTTACACGCAATGATTGCAATTTGCTGCTACATCCAACTGATTTTTATTTATTACTCATAAAATATTGACTACAATACAATCTATAGATACCTGTTCGTTTCTTAAAATTTTGCGAGGCCTCTTATCTATATTGTAATATAAATTTTAAGGCATTGCTTGTTGAGCGAAGAAATGAAAATATTATTAATAATAAATGATTCCCCCGAGTGGGATCGAACCCACAACCATTTACAGTCACACGCTTGTGCGCATCCTGTTGGCTACATATCGATATTTTACAAAAAGGCAATAAACACGTAAATTTGGCCAAATTCGCGTTGGCACATTACAGCAAGCTTAGTGGACCGCACAAACAGATTTGTATTTGAATTATTCATCGTCGTTTCAGTTTTGGTATGTAGGGCATTCTACTTTTTT
>DWLH01000605.1:0-18320 GCA_018249795.1 Heliconius telesiphe telesiphe
TAAACTTAGTAACATCAATACTACTCAATCCATAAAACATATGTACAAATTCATATCAAAATTATAACACTGTTTGTATTGACCAAAATTCGAGATTTCATGAGAATTACCCATATATATATATATAAAAAAAAATTACAATTATTTATTATATATTATAAGGATTTAAAAACAAATATTTACATAAGCATGTTCCTTTTGAACATTTTTCGTTTAGTGCGCATTCCTCGTCCTTGGTACAGCGAGGTAAACATGTAGATTCTTTACATACATAATCATCTTCACACTCTCCAGAATCACCACAGAATCTGGGAACTAAAAAAAATTATGATATTAAAATATGCAGACTCATACCCCTATGAAATAGTATCTTTGTCTGAAATACTTACTTCTTACACATTCTACGGCTTGATTGCCAGTGAAACTGTAGGGACAACTACACTGGATTATATGGTTATCTGTACGACATATGGCGTTCATTCCACATGTTTTTTCTAAATCACAAGGTTTTAAGCATTTCCCACTATAGCATTTTTCAGTAGCGTCACATTCTTCATCTACCACACACAACCCTAAAAATATAAGAAGTAGCATAAAGGTAAATTAAGAAAATATAAATTTAATAAAGACTTCTAATAAAATTATTACCTTGACAAATTCCATTGTGACAATAATGTTCAGCAGAACATTCAGTTTTGTTTTTACATTTTATTTCTGGAAGTTGACAACCTTTATCACTAGCGCCATTTCCTATATAGCCATACTTGCAATTACACTGTCCAGAATGTCGTTCTGGTGTACATTCTGCATTAGCACCACATTTGATATTTTCACACGCATCTTTAAAGAGATTAAGGTTTATATTAATTGAATAAACATAACGGAAAGTTTCTTTGAAAAGAGATTTTTAACGATGTGTTTTATAAATGTTCTTTATATGTCCAAATATTCTTACTAAGAATTATGACGTACCTGTACATTTTCTTATTCCCTCGATAACAGTACAACGAGCTGCAGGAGGGCAATCCCTATTAAATCTACACTCCGATGATTTACGGCAGCCTTCCTCGTAAGGATTCCCAATAGTTCCAGGAGGGCATGTACATTTCGCACTAATTCGAGAATTTACACATTCAGCTCCATTACCACATGGCTTCAAATTGCACCAATTTATTTCAGTACAACCTTTAAGGGGATCTCCCGTAAAACCAGGTTGACAGTAACATACACGTTTATGATATTCTGAGGCACATATGGTATTGTCACCACATTCGTTAGAAGCTAAACATGTTATTTTACAAATGCTATTATCACAAAATTTATCTTCTGAACAATCTTTATTATCATCACATTCTTTTCTTTCACATCCTTTCACTGGATCGCCAAAGAAATTTTTCGTGCACTTGCAAATAGGTTCGTGAGAGCTGGCTGTACAATAAGCATTTCGACCACATGGCTGATTTTCACAAACTTTTATACACTTAGGAATACCATTTACGTCTTCTGCACATATTTCATCATCACTACAGTCAGTATTAGAACTGCATATAATATTTTTCGTACAAATCTTGTTCACACAAGCGAATGAATCAGGACATGAATTGTTTGCATTACATATAAGCCTACATGTTCCTCGAATGCAAGTTTGATCATTGTAGCAATCTCGTGAATTTTGACATACTCCTGAAAACAAAGAACATAGTTAAAAAAAAAAGAACTTAACGCTGTGTCCCGTACAAAGCGGGGTAGGCAGAGGGAACTTAGTTTTAAGACACTCAGTTCCCCACTTTCTGCCGAATTCTGCATTGCATTGCGTGTTGAGTGGCAGAACTCAACGCCACGATTTGCCTCGACGCCAGAGCGAAGCAATGGAAATATAAATTTAATTAAATATTTCATCTCCTCGAGTGGGGATCGAACCCACAACCAGTCGGTTTTACAGTCACACTTTGCCCTGCGCCACGACTGGCCTCAAGAATATAGTAAAGTTTAATTGATAATTAAATAGAAGGAGAACATTCTTAAAAATAATTTATATGATAATTAAGATAAATCGTACTACTACAACTTACCGACACATAAATTATCAATACATTTAGTACCAGACGAACAGCGGCTATTATCTGAACAGTATTGTATTGGCACGCAGCCTAAAACAGGATCACCAGTATATCCCGGTGAACACGAACAAAGGCCGATATGATTTCTGGATAAGCAATCAGCATTTTTTCCACAAGCTCGAGGTAGAACACACGAATTTTGACATATATTATTTGTGCAAGCTTCCTCTTCATGACAGTCGGAATCTTTCACACATTCAAATTTTGTACATTTTTTCAACGGGTCACCACCACTGTCTTGCTTACATTCACAACTAGCCTTATGATTTGATACTATACACATAGCGTTAAGACCACATTTTAATATGTCACACGGACTTATGCAGCGATTGTCCGAGCATTTCGTTTCGTCAGAACAATCATCATCACTAGTGCATTCTCCAGGCTTCTTACAAACAGCAGCACTTTTGTCTTTAACAGTTCCATTTGTACAAGTGCAAATAAAAGATCCCATTGTATTTTCACAAACCGCATTTAAAATGCAAGGATTAGTGGAACATTCATTTATATCTTCACACTTATTATTAATTAAATGATAACCTAGAGGGCAGATACAGATTGGCTGATGATTTTCAATTTTGCATCTACCACCTTGACATACTTTATCTTCACATTTTTCTGTAAATAAATAACATATAAAACATATATATATATATAATATTAATTATATTTCTGTATAAAAATCTAATTAAATATTTACCAGAACACTTATTGTTTTGGCGATTGCAAAACTTGTCTGATGAACAATCCATATCGTCTGTACATTCCACTTTAAAACATCCAATATTTTTGTCGAGTGGATTACCGAGGTACCCTTTTTCACAAGCACAGGCTGTTCTATGCGTTTTTACGTTGCAAATAGCATTCAAACCACATATATCCGTTTGACAGGGATTGGAACATTTTCCTTCAATACACGCAAGAGTATCTTCGCATTGATTATCTTGTCGACATTGATTAGGTAATAGGCAACCATGTCTATAGGGATCACCTATTGCACCAGTGGGACAAATACACTTAAACGAACCTTTAGAATCTATACACGTAGCTGATGGATGGCAGGGGTTATTCAAACATTTGTCTATATTTATGCATTCACCATTGACTAATTCAAAGCCTACTGCACATTTACACTCGTTTAATATACATTTCTGACTATCAAGACAATCGGAATTACTCTTGCATCCAGGAATACAAATTCCTGCGCTACAATGCTCACCATGTAGACAATTACTACTAGTATGGCAAATTTTATGACATTTATTATCATGACATTTTTCTCCTATAGCACAATTTGAATTTGATAGACAAGGAACTTGGCAAAGAAAGCCTATACACATATGATCTGGTGGACATTCTGAGGTACGAGCACATGCAGCAGGCTTACGAACACATCCTTGTTGTGGAGTTGGTGAACCTTCAAACCCTAAAGGACATTCGCATTTTGTAAAATGGTTCATTCTTGAACATATTGCATTTGGTCCACAAGTTCTTGAAACTTGACATGGATTAACACATTTATTCTTTACACAGGATTCTTCTATTGAACATTCGTCATTATTTCTACAGCCAATAAGACATTGACCATCTATACAGGCCTGTCCTGTGCCACATTGAGAATTCTCTGTACACGGAGTCTCGCAGTAATTCTTAGTACATACCTCACCTGGATCGCAATGACTTGTATTTTTGCAAGTTGCAAAACATTGACCTTTGAAACAGATATTACCATCACAATCAAGTTCGTTTGTACATGCTATAACTTTTTTCTTACATGATACACCGTCTTGTGAAGTCTCATAACCACTTGGACAAGTGCAGATTGCTTTCCTGTCAATCATTTTACAAACAGAATTTACACCACACTTTCCTTTACATGGATTACCACAAGTACCATCAACACAAGCTACTTCGTGTAAGCAATCAATATCTCCTCTTAAGCATTCATCTTGTTTCCTACATCCGTCTTTAACAGGATCGCCAATATAGTTGTCGGGACATTTACAAATATATGTGGTAGATAATGATTCACATATTGCAGTAGGATGACAAGATTTAGGATTACATAAATTTATTTTCTGGCAATTAATATCGGGTGAAGGATCTGGTATATATCCACTAAGACACTGACATTTAAATTTATGATTTTCAGCAATGCAAACTGCATTTGTGCCACAACTATCCTCACCACAAACGTTTATGCAAGTATGAGTCAAGCGGTTGCAAAGTTCATGGGGAAGACAATCGATATTGTAAATACATGGTACCGCTTGACATCCTACATCTAGGTCGTCAGGATTACCAGTAAAAGCACCCAACGGGCATTGACATTTCGCCTCATGATTATTTGTTATACAAATAGCATTAGGTCCACATTTTATTTGTTGACAAGCAGGTATACATTTTTTTTCGTTAGCAGCATCTTTACATACTTCATTTTCTTTACATTGAGCATCATTTAAGCATTCATTTTTATCAAGAGGTAAACAGCCATCACGATCATTAGGATTACCAGTAAATCCAGCCAGACATTGACATTGACTTTTATGACTTTTAGTTATACATTTTGAGTTTTGAGGGCATGTAAATATCAAGCAGTTATCGATACATTTGTTTACACCAAGAATATCTTTTTGACATGTTTTACTGTCGACACAATCTTCATTATTTTCACAACTAGGCGTTGTTGGTTGCTCACATATAGAATTCACTGGATTCCAAAGGTAGCTTGCTTTGCATTCACAGCGTGCGTCATTATTGATAACTTTACAAATTTCATTTGCACTACAGACTACTGTAGAACATAAATCAAGACATTTATGAGTTGTACCGTCTACTGATACACAAATTTGAGAGACTGCACAATCAGAATTAACATTACATTCAACTTCATTGGGTTCCCTCTGTAGTAAATGACATCCTAATTTAGTGTCGCTAGGCTTTCCTACGTACCCCTCTGCACAAATACAATGAGCTTGATGATTAGCACTAACGCAGAAAGAATTTGGTCCGCATTGTAATTTACTACATGCATCTACGCATTTTCGAATTGTTTTTCCTAATTGAAGGCAAATTTCAGATACTTTACAATCTACATCTGTAATACAATTATTATCAGGCTTGCATCCTTGAACAAGATCATTTGGATTTCCTATATGTCCAGGAAGACAAGTACACTTTCCCTCTTCACAAATTGATTTGGGTCCACATGGTTTAAGATGACATACATCTACACACTTTAAATTTTCGCATAGATAGCCATTAGGACAAGTTGTATTTTTAGAGCATGCACAACTTGACCCATCAACACATTTTGAAATAAAAATTTGAGCACACAATTCATACGGATTTCCAACAAAGTTGCTTTTACAAATACAACTATAACTACCAGGGGTGTTAATGCAAATGGCATTTTCAGCACAAGGTCTTGAATTACATTCATCTATATCTATACATTGTAAATTAGGATTCCCTACGTAACCTGGAGGACATAGGCATTCGATATGAGATTTTGTTTGTTGACATACGGCATTTGTTCCACAAGAAGTATTCAGACAAGTTATTTGTTTGCGTGGTAAACATTTTCCATATGGATTTCCTGTGAATCCCTTGTCACATTTGCAATTGTTTGTTGTGCTATAGATACAATGCGCGTTTTGACCACAAGTTGGTTCACATTCTGGGGGTGCAACAGCTAAAATATAAAAAAAAATAGTCATGAAATAAATCTTAAGCATAACAATGAATAATTAAGGAAACAATTATTAATGTTCTTAAATTTTATGATATTAAGCTTTGTGAAAAAACTAAACCCTTTTTTATTTGTGATAATTAAATTATCCTTAAATAATTATTGTTATTTATTTATACTTATATGTCTTAAACTTACGTGGCATACATAATAAGTCCGGATTTCCAACAAAAAAATTATTACAAATACATCTGCCGGTGCTCTCATCACAAGAAGCGCCAATTCCACAAACAATTGTTTCACATCGCTGTCGGCATCTTCCAGATACACAGCTTAATTTACCTTCACACGGAACTCCTGGACCACAGATATCTCTTTTACAAGCTCCACCAGGAAAAGGGTTACCTACCATACCTTCTGGGCAAACGCAAGTAGGACCAGTCTTAGTAATGATACACTGAGCAGCTGCAGCGCAAGGATAGTTATCACATCCTAGAATTACAAATTAAATTATTTTCTGTCAATATAAACGACAATTTGTATTCCTATATAAATTAAATTATTATTTATATCTCACCCGATATACATTTTCCTCCTTCAGGTTTAGTGTATCCTGGGTTGCAACGACACCACGCTGCGTGGTTCTCAACTTCACAAAAAGCGTTAGGACCGCAAACTACATTTGTACAAGGTGAAACACAAGTTCGATTCACACATGCAAGATTATTTGGACATTGATTACTTTTACTACATAATTGCTTTGGTAAGATGCCGTGCTCTTCAACACCTACAATTATTTAGGAAAAATGAGTACAACATTTTTGAGGCCAGTCGTGGCACATGGACACAAAGTGTTACTGCAAAATCCCCACTCGAGGATATCAAATATTTATTTACATTTATATTTTCATTTCTTCGCTCTGGTGTCGAGGCAAAGCGCGGCATTGAGTTCCGCAACTCAACACGCAATGCCTCCAAAACTCGGCGGAAAATGGGAAACGGAGTGTCTTAACACTAGGCTCCCTCTGCATACCGTACTGTGTGCGGGATACGGCGTGAAACTGAGTATAACATGCAAAAATATAGTTTATTGTACTTGCAATACAACGTTTATAAAGGAATTGATAAATTTTAGTATAGTCTTACATCCAGTTTTATAAGGATCTCCAGCCATATTTTGTGGACAGCTACACTTATATCCACCTTTTTCGTCATTACAAATGGCTCCATAGGCACAAGGGGCGCTGTCACATTCATTTCGATTCGTACATCCCGTATATGGATCGCCTTGGAATCCTGACATACACATACACTTTGGAGGATCGCTAGGTGTGCACTTTGCATTTATTCCACAAATGAACCTTTCACAGGGACTTTTACATTTTTGACCATCTGTCACATCTAAGTAAAATGGTGGAGGGCATATACAGTTACCGGGTTGAACGCATTTTTCATTAGCAAAACAATCAGAATCACTTATGCATTGTTTTTGATTCAAACTACAGTGCCCTGATATTGGGTCTTTTCCATAACCAGTTGGACATTTACAAAGGTAAGATCCAATAGTATTTATGCATTCTGCTCCAAAACCGCAAACAGGCTGGCCAAACATACATTCGTTAATATCTTCACAAGATCCATCGGCACTTTGCGTGTATCCAGCGGGACACGCACAATAGCTTACTCCATCTGCTATAATAATACATTCAGCTCCCTGGCCACATTTTTTATCAGCGGTACAACCTGATAAGACACAATTTCCATCCACTATAGTATATGGAGGTTGACATTGACATTTTATATCATTACAAATTTCACACAGATTATATGGATTTCCGCTATATTCAGGAGGACATTTACATTCATAGCTACCAGGTAAATTTTTGCATATAGAGTTCAATCCACAAGGATTCCTTCCATATTCTGTACATTCATTGATATCTTCACATATTTGTGTTTCTTTGTTACGATAATAGCCTTGAGTACATACACAAACATTTTCGCCTTCATGAGTTATACATTGTTCACCGCTTGGACATGGGTTTACGTTGTTACATTCATTTGGTAATCTGCTAACAATACATCCATTGATGTAAGGATCGCCACTAAAGTTGCCTGGACATTCACATTGGAAGTGGCCCGGAAAGTTTTTACAAACAGCACCCATGGCACATGGATTTGCTTCACATTCGTTAATATCTTGACAACCAATAGGTGAAAAGGCGTTTCCTGTAAATCCACTTCGGCATGTACATTGTGTTTCATGATCACTCAATAAACACTCTGAGTTGCTTCCGCACTGGACTGACTCACATGGATCTGTAAAAAATATACATGAACAAGAAGTGATACAATGCCAATGCAAATTTTAAATATTATGATAATTTAAATGACATATTTTTTACTTACGTCGGCAATCATTACCAATATTTGGCTCTGGGCATAAACATTTTCCAACTGAGTCGCAAATAGCATTACCGGGACAATTGTTATCTGAAGAACAAGCCAGAATGTCGGAACACTGAATATTTGGTTCAGGATCTGCTATAGTCCCTTCTGGGCATTCACATTTAAAAGAGCCCGGATTATTCACACAGTTTGCTCCAATACCACAAGAGTTATCGGTTAAACACTCATTGATATCGTAACACTCTTTATAAGCATCACCGCTATAGCCCTCTGGACACCTACAAGTAAAGCTTCCAACAACATTCGAGCAATGTGCGTTTTGTCCACACTGACCAGATGATCCAAACGACGAATCACATTCGTCAATATCAATACAACCAGCAGCTATATCATTAGGGTCAAATGTAAAGCCCTCGTCGCATACACAATAGGCCTCAGAACCGTCAGGCTTACAATAAGAATGATCTCCACACTGCACATCTTCACAAGGTGCTCTACATTGCGGCGGGAATCCAATGTGACCGACGCTACATTCACATTTAAAACTTCCCAGTGTATTCATGCATACAGAATTTTCTCCACATTTTGAATTGTGAGAACATTCATCTACATCGATGCAAATTGAATCTTTAGCGTCAAAACCATCTTTGCAAAAACATTGACCTTCTATACATTCAGCATTATTGGTACAATCAAAATTTGACTTGCACAATGTGTTGACGTCAAACTAAAAATAATAATAATATTAAACATATAACATACATGTACGAATATTTTAAAATAAAATACATAGTTCAATAATAATATACCTGTTCACATGCAATGTGTGCGTTGGGTTTTGCTCTATATCCTTGAGGACAAAGACAGTTATATCCAGGCTCAGTGTTTTCGCAAATAGCATGTGTACCACAAGGATGCTCTAAAATTTCACACTCATTGACGTCTCGACAACCATTTAAACTTTGAGCATTTCCTGTATAATCCGGCTTGCAGGAGCATACAAAACTGCCAATAGTGTTGGTACATACGGCATTCACGCCGCACACCGCCGCACTACCCTTACATTCATCCACGTCTGGTGTAAGAAATTACTAACGTCTTATTAAATATATCAACTCTATATAATATAAATAATATACGCACGCAGTAGGTGGGTCGACAGCCACATTCAGTCGACTACGAAGAAGAAAAAGTACGCAGGATGTATGGTAACAGAAATGACAAAGTAGAAGATCCGAAAAAAGTTACCAGAAGAACATAAGATAAATAAAATACAAATCCAAAGCTTAAACTAAAGTAGACGATACTTCGAAGATTCTCCTTGAATATAAGCTGAAAATAATTGCCATATAGACGTCATCAGTGTAACATAATTAGTACAAGCGTGAAGCTACCGCGCGTCCTTAGCGGTAGTGATTGGCCGTTTGGAGCGATATATTAAGAGTACACCGAAGCATTAGTCCATGAAATGAAAGGTTATCAGATCAGACCTACTGGCGCGTGAATGGAAAAGCTTACCGGTACACTGAACGTTAGGATCGCCTTCAAAACCTGGTGGACATAGACAGCGATGGGCTTCCGCAAAGTTTTCACAGAGGGCGCCACGACCGCAAACGGCACGCTGACAGGGATCGTGGTCGTGGCATGCCACCCGAGGATCGCCTTCGTATCCAGCCGGGCAGCTACACTCATAACCGCCTTCGATGTTACGACAAATGGCGCCTAGTCCACACGCTTCGCTATTCGAACACTCGTCAATATCTATACACTATAAATCATAACAATAATTATAATTTTGAATTCTTGCAGGGACTTCAATAAATATCTCTACAAGCAATAATAATAATATTAGAATAGTACAATACATGACTAACTTACTCCATCGAAAGGATTTCCAGTATATCCAGCCTTACACGCGCAAGTATAGTTTCCCGGATAGTTTTGGCATAAAGCATTATCTCCACATGCTCCAGGACGCTTACATTCATTAATATCTAAAACAACAATTATTTTCATTATAATTGAATAGAAAAATATAATTACTACTACTATTAATATTATATTGAAAATAGTAAAAATAGTGGGTTTGATTGAGTAAGCGCATATTTTCAAAATAATACATTTACCAAAAAAAAATTGGATAATCTGTAAAAATAGAAACATAGATACTTCAAAATTATAAAATCTTTCTTTAATTATTTTTGTATAACAAAATCAAAGTCCTTTTTTTTACTTTTCAGTGCTTGAAGTAGGTTTTTTTTTTATTAAATAATAATTTATTTTACGATTTTAAGTGGATAGACCTTACCTTTTAAGGTCAAGTTTATCAAGTTAGTGGTTGTCCTATGTAAAACTTCAATCTTAATTAGGTATTATTGTGCATAGTAACATTTTGGCATATTGACAAGAACATACATAAAAATAATCGGTCGAATTGGGAAACTCTCCCATTTTTCAAATCGGTTGAAAATTAAAACTTCCTCTTTTTTGAAGTTGGTTGAAAATAAATGCAACGATGAGGAATCTCACTTCTGATATCTATTTTAACAATGTTTTACCTTGTACGGTATAAATATATTTTATACCAAAAAAAAGACAGGAAATTAAAAAAAAGGATCATCATCATCGGAATCGGTTGGCGTGATATTGAGTTATTCGTCAATTTATCGCGCACATACTTAATGCAAATCTAAGACTTATGATTTTTTCTTATAGATACTATTGTCACTATTGGACCAAAGAAATGGGTGGTCCCATTTCTTTCTTTCTCTAACTTTCAAGCACTAGCTTTCAAACCAAAAAAAAAACCTTCAAATCGGTGCACCCAGTCAAAAGTTCTGAGGTAACAAGGATTAAAAAAATACAGTCGAATTGATAACCTCCTCCTCCGTTCTTACAGAAATCGTTTAAAAAAGTATGGAATTTTTAATCAAAGTTATCTTATAACATTATCGCGTTAAACTATTGTCCGTACTCTGACTTTACAGGCAAGCAGTCTTTTAAGGTATTTTTTTAATTATACCTCGACATTCTTCCTCCCCATCACCTTCAAAACCTCGGTTACATTTGCATATGAAATGTGCTGGCAAATTACAACACTCAGCGTGCTCCACACATCGCGCTGCGATTGCTGGATCTTCACACTCGTTAATATCTGAAATCATAATATTTTATTTGATAAAAAATATTAATAAATATTTCTTACGATATATGTATATAATGTAGGTATATATACACGTCCATAATTTTATAATATTAATATAGATAAAAATATATTGTTTCTATACTTTATTACTATATATCCATATATCAGACATTTATAGAGGTATAATGTATAAGTGAGAAAATAAGGGAAAATATTAAATAATAGCAAATTTTTATTTCTAAATATATCT
The DNA here is from genome assembly GCA_018249795.1 of Heliconius telesiphe telesiphe. Classification (NCBI taxonomy): domain Eukaryota; kingdom Metazoa; phylum Arthropoda; class Insecta; order Lepidoptera; family Nymphalidae; genus Heliconius; species Heliconius telesiphe. Next base: position 11,616 of record DWLH01000605.1, read on the forward strand.
ATATTAGGAAATTTTATAGGCCAGTCGTGCGCAGAGGCACAAAATGTACCTGTAACCCGACCAGTTGTGGGTTTGATCCACTCGAGGAGATGAAATATTTATTTAAATTTATATTTCCCTTTCGTTCGCTTTGGTGTCTAGGCAAAGCGCGGCGTTGAGTCCCGCCACTCAACACTCAATGCCTCCAGAATTCGGCGGAAAGTGGGGAACGGAGTGTCTTAACAGTAGGTTCCCTCTGCCTACCCTGCTGTGTGCGGGGTACAGCGTAAAGCTGTTTTTTTTTTATAATAGGAAATTCTTGAACTTATATAGTGACGCTTATGTAAATAAATGATATTATTTTACGTATTTCGGCCACTCTTGTTTTGTGCAAATTTTTCTTTTTCTTCCGAAAATTGCTTTAAACTCCGTGTATAGAAGTTGCTTGCTTCAAGTTATTGCCAAGCCAAAATTTATTTACTTTCATTCAGTATTTTAAGTAATTTGTCTTTTTCGGTTTTAATTTTTTTTACAAAAACTAAAATGAAAACTGGGATAAAACAGTATACCTCCAGACCCTAGGCTATCATCATACAAAAAATCATCTCATCCTGTTCGGTAGTTTTTGCGCGATGCTCGAACAAACTAACAGACGGCCTGACAGACAAAAATTCTGCTGAGTGATTTTTAGCTTCTATTATCGATATATATCTTTTTTTGTATCATCAATACACACAATTGAGTTTTCTATCCTTTTATTAAATGTATATAAAGATTGTGTTTTGTACTCGTTGAAGAACCCATAAACAATTTTATTGTATATATAATAATTACTCAGTCGTATTTTATAATTTTTTCATACAAAATATTGATGTCCCTAGTATGATGCACATTTAAGGAACAAACAAACAAAGAACTTCAAGCACATCATAGTATTGCTATGCACAATCTTAATACATTAGTAATTTTTTAAGAATATTCAATAATCTTGTCACTGGCGCTGAGTTAAATTTTGCTACCTATTGTTACGATGTAAAAATGTACTTTAAATCAAACTTTTAAAAAAATTGCTTTTAACTGGCGATGATTCGTTGTCACTCTAAATTGTTACATGGTTGGAGTAGAGGGGAGAGCGTAGGGGCCGAGTCATTTAGCAGACAGACGTATATAGGCTGGAATGCATTTTATCCAGAGTTCTCTCAGTTACTGCCGGAAAACGATTAGTACCATACTTTTTTTTTATTTAGATACATTCAGTGATTTAATAATGCGTCCTTATCTTAAAAATTGAATTATTCTGAATAATTAGTTACCTTATGTTGTAAATTATTATTTCTTTAAATACCACGTTTTAATAATTGCTATTATTATTTAAAACTTTATTATTTAAAACTTTAGTATTCTGGCCCAAGTTTCGGTACCGTTGTTATAAGCACAATAGTGCATTTTTTTCTTCCATGCTTTTGATTCGATTTACTAGGTAATATTTAATATTAAGTTACTTATAGCGATTATAAGAATTGATCTCATTTAGATTTTTGACGTGATAACTATCTTATCAATTGACAACCCCGGCTGCATCCATGAAAAAGCATGACTCATTGTCACGTTCTGCCTGGGCAAGAGTGAGAGCGTGGAACTAGCGACAGAGAGGCACGATCGGCCGCATGGCCGCGCTCTTGCTCTATCGTGACGCATCTTTCCATTCATTACTTGTCATTAAATAATACATTGTTACTTGTAATTAATCTGTATAATTTTTAAAAAAAGCATTTCAATTTACGAATTTGCAAACAAATGTAAAATCGAATAAATTGTCATTTTTATTAACTCCATCTTTATATTACACAAAATTGTTTCTATGATAATTCAGTGATAATAATTAAATTCAATTCATAATAGTAGGCAACTTTTCATTAATGTTTTGGTTTTCTTATGACGCTATAACGTAAAATCATCCGTTGCTTATGACGTTATCACGTAAAGTTGTCCGTAAACCGAATTTACGAGTTTTCTTCAAATAAAAAAATATATATTTTAAATTTAATAACGCAGTGGTTTTATTTACCTTTTATCTCATTTAAATAAATATAATTTCCTAATAAAATATACCCTTTTTATCATAACATTAAAACATACTAATTAAAAAAATTGCATACCTTTGCACGTAAAGCCGTCACCAACATAACCCGGGAAACAGGAACATTGAAAACTACCAACAGTGTTTGTGCAATGAGCAAAAACGTCACACGGCCGATCCTTGCATTCATTCACATCTAGAAAAAGAAAACCGGTCAAGTACAAGTCGGACTCAACCACCGAAATTCCGTACAAATTTCACGGGTGTAAGACCCCGGAGAATACAACTTATTAAAGTTTTAAATATTTTTTTACTAACTTGCTCAGAAAATTAAGAAGAATGATTTACACGAACATATCTATGCAAAGATAAAGTCCAGGTAAACTCTCAACTCAATATAATCATATTTAGGGATCTTTTCCTTAATTTGTAATAGTGTAAGTAGTCACTTCTTGCTAAATTTCTAAGACGTAGAGAAGTACTCTTTAAATTTTAATATCGGTTGTATCTTTAGATTAATATTAATTTCAGCTCAATACGAGTTTTTAGGATAAAGGGGTTTTTTTTTTTGAGGAATGTAAATCATCAAGTAAAAAAACATATTCGACTTACTAGAATATATGTATAAAATCAATTTAATAATTATACTGAATTATGTATAATACTAAATAACTTACCAAGTTCCTGACAGTTGCAACCACCAAATCCATCGTTACAATAACATACACCGTTTAGACAGGCACCGTTGACACAACGCGCTCCATCTTCTTTGGTACAATCGTCTAAAATATAGTAAATGTAATCATGTTTACAAATATAGGTCATAAATTTATTTTTGAATACAACCACTTCGTGGTGCATCAATCTAATGTCCGAATCTAAACACAATCGTTTGCGTTTGCACCTAAAATGAATACTTTCTATCTTAACAGTATTTTTTTTATTCAGATCAATATGTTTTTTGTTTTTAAACTTGAGGTTAATGCTTTAGCTAGCTTTTACAGCGACACCGGTTGAGTAAGCAAGAGGGTACGCCGCCCCTGAGAAATTGCAAGCACTACGGAGTTTCTCAAAAGGATGTCGTCGGTGGCAAGGGTGTCCCCTGTGGGATTCCAGGCTTGCGGCTGTCGATCGGACTAGATCATTGTCGGAAAATACGTATGGTTTTTTTATGAAATCGGCACCGTAATAAATAAAAATCGTTTGACCATTTGTTGTTGGCGGATTAAATTAGAATTGAAGTAAATTATTTTCAAAGTTTTGTTACAGTACGATATTTCTCTGCTTAAATCAGCGTACAGCAACAGAATATAAAAATATATACACTCTTTATTGCACTTTATAATAAACATCAAGGCAAACTCTATAACATTGTTGGTAAGCATATGCTATTTAGTAATGCGGTTCAAGATATTCTACGGTAAGAAATAAAGTCCACGCAAACCGAAATTGCGGGCAGTAACTATCACTTAATAGGTATATAATAAAATAAATCATGTCGCCAACCAACCTGTACACTTTAATTCATTTCTAAGCTCGTCCGACGCCTTATAACAGTCCGGAACTCCATCACATAGTTTAGATAATTCATACAATTGTAATATTTGTGTCGATTCGTTAACTTGGCAACCGAAGTAACCGTCTTCTAAATTTAAGAAAAATACTTCTCGTTTTATTCCTAAACCTATTCCATATTGGTTTTGCGTCGCTACCTGCAAAGTATATATATCTTTTAAAATTACATAATAAACTAAACACAAATAAATAGGTAGAGCTGCTATTAGAATTCTAAATTACACTTAACTCTGCATTCACGCTTCGGCACGCTCAGTCAATGACAACGGTCAATGGTCCCTAACGTGCGAATAGATACAACAGGTGTATACATATAAGAGTATTATGAAAAAATGAATCCGTCATAGCGCAACAGCGTATGAGCGTAAATGCGACTATTGTGAGTTTGATTCCCTTTCTAGGGAATAAATTCTTTTAATATCCTCTGTGGTAATAAATCAAAGAATCGAAAATTGAGTAAAAATTGGAGAGTTACATAGAGATAAACAATATAAATTTTCATATTTGAAAAGTTAAAATGTAGTTAAAAAAAAGAAACAATATTTATTAAATATTTAAATTAAAGTAATATGTATTTTTAATATTTAATAGAAAGGAATAATCTATTCAAAAAATTTACTCGTATAAGTGAAATAAATTATTGTAATTACTCACATGCGTAATTGTTGTTATGAGCGTCCAAACCACAAGCGGTAGAGTTTCTATATACATTGTCTCTGTAACAAAATACAAAAAAATATTTAAGAAAATAAGTGGTTAAATGACTATTACATATTATTACAAGACTAATATATTATTTATTTCTCAAAAGAATAATTTGAGGCCAGTCGTAGCGCAGGGGCAGAAGCGAGTGACTGTAAATGCGGCAGATTGTAGATTCGATTCCCACTCGAAAAAAATAAATATTTAGTATTTTCATTTCTTCTCTGGTGTCGAGGCCAAGCGCAGCGTTGAGTTCCACTTCGACGGATAGTAGGGACCGAAGTTGTCTTAACACTAAGTTCCCTCTACCTACCCTGCTACATGCAAGATACAGCGTAAGGTGGAAAAAAAAAGAAAAGAATAATATAAATGTAAACACTATAAGAATTTGCATAAATATTAGATCTACTTTCAATGATCCTAGGTGATAGAAATATTGAAATAATATGGCAATGGTTTCAAAATCCACGCAAACGAAGTTAGGGAAGCTGAGTAGCTTACCCTAACTTTTTCTTCATAAAACATCCTTATTTAGCTTAACTTTGTGGGCAAAGAGAACTTACTGCGGAACAACAATAAAATATATAAATAAAAATATAAAATAATTATGATATAATTACATTTACTAATATGATATCTACACATAATATATCCTGTGTTATATCCTCCTTTTCTGATTGATATTAAAATGCATTTTTTTTATTTTAAAATAAAAAAAACTTTATGATAACACGCTTTTACTTAAATACGCTTAAAAGTAAAATAAGCTTTTCTTTTAAACCCAACTCTCAGATATTTAAATACTCGTATTTATTTAGTTTCAGACCCAGTTATAATTATATATATTTGTTTATCTACGAAGTAAATCTCGCGACAATTTTTTAAATCATAAAAATGATCAATGACGTTATAAGTTGATTTATAAAGGAAAATTAATTTTATAGTTTTTAGTATAATATATTTAAATAAAATGGTTCTTTTTTTTAAGTTTTTTACTTTTTTTGAGCAAGATGTTTCATTTGACACCCATATTTTATTGCATTGAAAATTAGGTGTTCCACTCTGTTGGATTTAGAGTGACGTTACCCAACTACCATGCATTGTCACCGAAACTAAATGTGTACTTATACCAAATTTATGCTCAATCAGGTGAAGATATGTGTATTAAAATTAAGTTACAAGATTCCCATTTCACCTGAACGAACATGGATTGCATGTTAAATAAAAGCTTGCAATATTAAGTATACTAATGAAAGTTTTAAAATGCGTAAATACATATGATTATGATATAGGATTTTTTTTCAGACTGTCGCCGTCTACTGCTGGCCGTAGGCTTCCATCGTCCTTCCGCCTCAGTCTTGGCCTCGGACAGGTCGCATCCATCCATGACAAAGGGTGATATGAATATTTTACGCGTTATCACTTAAGTAAAATATGGTAATTTTGGTGTATAAATATGGTATATTTCGGTGTAAATTTTTAATTGCTATAATTTTTATTATTTTCCCAACAGTTGTAGCTTGTGGCTTTTGCTTTGATGATTTATAAATAAAAAATATAATGTTATCCAAGTCTTAAATTTGCATTAAATATGTGCGCGACAAATGGGCGAATAACTTACTCAAGCCAATCAATTTCGATGATTATTTTTTTATTTGAAAACTTACACTTCAAGGGTAGTTTAAGGACAGTTGGGTTGTATTCTGATTATGGGAACCGGTTGAGGTAGTAATTTTTTTTTTTAAATATTATTGTACTCAAAATTTAAAAAATATTTTATATTTAATTTAGAACTGAACACTCATATGTAAAGAAATTACATCGTCATAATATTTCTCATTGTAATTTAAACAAAATATTGTTACTGTAAACGCCTTTCACGTAGCTATTGCTGTTTCCGTTAAATTTTACTCAGCGACTAAGGCGAAGGTTGTAGTACGAGGTCAGGTAACTGTGAGCGGGTGGTAGTAGTATAAATTGTTATACAATATCACACGTATATCATTTAAACACTTAATTTAATTAAGAAAATGAGCAAACTTTTTTGTATAAATTTCTTAATTATTTTTTGACGTGATAGCTAGTCTTTTAAATCGACGAACGCCGGAAAGCATGACTCATTGTCACGTTCCGCCTGAGTCAAGCGTGCAAGCGAGAACACGGTACAAACGATAAATAGGCACGATCGGTTTAAGGGTTCGGCTTATGACGCATCTCACCCGTACATTGTGACTTAAGTTAAGTTAAGCTGCTTTTAAAACGTCGAATATATACCTACTAGTCTATACTAGATATTATAAAACTATAGAAAAATGTTTCTGGACGTATTATTTTGGGATATGTTCTAATACTTTATATGTTTTGCAACG
>DWLH01000606.1:0-18281 GCA_018249795.1 Heliconius telesiphe telesiphe
GTTCAAACTGTTCACAAAGATTGACCCCTTCAGCAGTTAGATATGAAACTATATCAAACGATAAGACAGAACAAACGTGTTCCAGATCTAATTCAATCTGAGTGGCGAACTTTAAAAAGTATGTTACTAGCCAAAAAAAATGCGATGTGTCGATTTCTAATTGAATGTTGGTAAGAATTTGCGTATGAAGAGTTCGGACCAAAGAATTATATCCTTTGAGTAGAAAATCAACTGTAAATTCCTTTAAAACATTGGATATATCGTCGTCTGTAGGGGTGTTGTGTGAGAGTCCTTGGACGTTGATTCTGAAAAATTTAAACCTACTTCTAAGGGACTGTGATAAAACAGACAAAAATGTAATTTATTAAACTATCCAACATACCGATAGGTATATGTATATACTCACATGTTTGCTTTGCCTCTTTTGACAATTTTTTTTCGTTTTCTTTCTTGTAGATTTGTACAAGAACGCACTTTTGTATTTATTCTTTGTTTAGGGTTATGTGGTTTCTGATGTACGGGTTTTTTAGCCGGCAGTTCGTCTTCGTTGCTTGACGTCGATATTGCTTCTTGATTTTCTATTTGCGTTCCATAGCCACAGTCCGAATTTTCAGAAACTGTTTTTTTGACATTTTTACGGTTCATAGTCTTAGATTCTTGGCTTCCAATGTCTGAACTAATCTGTAAAAATATATTATTAATTGAATATTTTTTTAAATTATATTCATATTCTTTTTCTATATTTGTACAAGTAATTAAAATGCAAACAATTTATCTATGTATGATTATATTTATCATATAAATTCATTGATTGAGATTTAAATTTCACCTTTCTAAGAAGAAATATTTTATGAAGCAAAAAAAAGGTATAACAACAATACCTTTTTGCCTACAACTTACCTTTTTGTCATTCTTTTCATTGGTACCGTCAACAAATGCATTATTCTCTGTAGCTTCACAGGAGTCATCTGAGGTTTTGTCCGTTTTACTCTGCGATTGGAAGGTCTGGTTGCCACTTTCACTGTTATTCCTGGATGAACTGTCCCAACCATTATTAACAGAGTTGGGCTCCTCGTTACTCTTCCCGCTGCCCCCTGTGTCCGATGAGTCGGACGTCGGATCTGACGTCAGCATGGGGGAAGAATCGTCGCTACCTATTTTAATAAGTGTCATAGAGTGTTTTATATATAAGTCCTTGGAAAAAAGTAACATAAATTCACCCGGAAATACGTGAAAGCTTATATTGTAAGGACCTCTTTTGTAATGTAACTTAAAAAGGAGGTTCACGTTTTTTCCCGCAGGGATGGTTGTGTTAAGACACTCCATTCCTCACACACCGCGGAAATTTTTCAAACATTGCAAGTTGAATGGTGGAACTCAACACCGAATTTTGTCGACCAGAGCACGGAAATAGAAATAAAAATGTAATCATTCAGTGGGGATCTAACCCATAGCCGTCGCGTTGTTGTTGTTCTTTACTACATCGACGATATAGTATATGCCACTTATGCCTAATGTCAGTAGAATAATATGTAATTATCGTTGTAGCTGGTAATAATACTCATTTAGGTTTAAATAATATACATTTTATAAAATCCTCTTAATTTTCTCAGTTATATTATTTGATCAGTTAGTATAGTTTAAAAAAAATACGGAACTTATGCAATATCTTTCGAATTATATATCTGTTTTAATTAGATACCTCTATTCGGAGGGGAAGTGTTACTCTCGTTGTCCTCAGAACTTTCAGAAAGAGATGCTTCCAGCCATACATTGAGGAGTTTATGTAACGTGGTCACATGTTGATCTTTGTAAATAAGAGCAATCAATTGGACCATCGTAACTCCCCAATTTATCTGTAAATAAAAATTAATACAAAACACACATCTTGACCCTTACCTTAACTGAATACCCAAGACATATTTTTTAAACAAGTGAAAAATGTTTTATTTATGAAACTTTTGGTAATTGTTATTAAATTCTAGACAAGTTTTGTCATTCGAATAAAAAATTAAAAGAAAAAATAAAAATTACCCCAAAATCATAACTGCTCATGTCTGCATGCTTGCCTATGTTTACTTACTTACAGTCACTTACCGCATCAGGGATCGTCATCAATTTTATTAGAACTTTGTCGATACTCTGACTGAACAGATTCCATAACAGCTGATTTTGTATGGTGTGCGGCGGACCGCCGTACGTCGCGTTGATACAATTGATCTCTTCAGGGATGTGTAATATATTACGCAAAAACAGAAGAGTGTTGCTAATATTCGTACATTGTTCGGTAGTCAGCTTGGCCTTTTGATCTATTTCTGCATTCTTTTTTAAAAAGTCAATTATAACCTTTGTTGCGCGATGGTCGGTAATGGCAATCTTTGTTGATGATAGCAAATTGTTAATCTCGAATATGGTATGTCTACCCACGTCAGTTTTTCCTATCGTTTCTACGGATAGCAAGCACTCAACTGGTATAGTCAAATTGACTAGTATTTTTATCAATAATTCTACCGTCTTATCATCTTTAGTATGAATCAAAAGTGGTATAAGATCCTTCTGAATATTTTGGCCAAAACTTATACTCCTTCTATAGGTTCGTAAATATTTATCTTCTATTAATAGGCTCTGAAGTATTGATTCTAAGGTAGCTGTTAATAACATAAGATATTTTATTTAAAATAAAAAAGTTAATAAAAAAAAATATTTAAAACAGAGGCTTATTTTTTTATAAGTACATACCATTGCAATTCTCATTTATGTGATATCCATCTGCATGTGCAAATCCGAGGTTACTGAAGGTATTATGAATTTGAGGACTTTTAAGAACCCACTCCATTTTTTATCTGTAACAACAAATTACAAAACATAAATGTAATAAAATTGATAATACGTTACATTAAAATTTATATATTCCATTAAAATTTATATCAAGTAACTCAATGTACAAGCTAGATGTATATCATATATATACCTATATATATGATATATATTAATATATATATGCAATCAATTTTTGTTAACGTAATATAGTACTGTAAAACAATATATTTTACGTAATTTATAGTTGCTCCAGCATTAGCGATTTCTTTGCATTGTCCGAATACAGTGTATGTCAGATAATTTTTTGTTGTTGTTCTCTATCTATGGTGTTTCGAGCGTGCCAGTTCAGCACTAATCACTTCGCCAATGTCACGTTTGGAGTGAACACACAAAGAGAAAGTACGGTAAAAAAGAGACATGTCACAGTAACATTATAAACTTCGTTATATTACAATCTCTCCCGCTATATTGTAATTGAACCGACATTATCAAATGCAAAAAATCATCATGGAGTTCTAAAACTACTACAGTTGGCTCAATATAAATAGTAAAACACATAATTTATGTAGTAACGCCACCGCAGCTACAAATTAGGCGATTTTTAAATGTAGGTTAGGTTAGAAACTTTTAAATTTAAAAATAACCAACCTAACCGAACCGAACCTGTACTCAATATCCGTGTACCTGCGGTAATACCAAAGTCAGTGTATACCTAGTCTTGATTTATAATTGTTTATATTTAAATTTTCGAATACTTAAAAAAATCATTATCAATACAACATACTAGGCACAAGTAACATAGGCACAAGTGTGTGACTGTAAACTTGACTGGTTGTGGGTTCGATCCCCACTCGAGGAAATGATATTTTTACTTAAATTTATAGTTTTATTTCTTCGCTCTGGTGTCGAGGCAAAGAGCGGCGTTGAGTTCCGCCACACAACACGCAATGACTCCAGAAATCACCGGAAAGTGAGGAACGGAGTGTCTTAACACTAGGTTCTCTCCGCCTACATTGCTATGTGCGGAATTTTCGATTTAATTTAAATATTGTATTAAAAAGGTAACATTTAACTTTTTCACGTTTTGTCATTAGAGGAATGCTTTCGTTATTTTAGAGGTGTACTTTTGATTGTTTTTTATAGAGGTGTTTGGTTTTTTTTATAAGTATGCTAACTGTATAGTGATTTCGTATTTTTTTAGGACTACAATTAAGAGTGCTTTGGTTTTTTGTGCACTATTCCGTTCAGTTATCTTTTGACAATGGCGTACAGCGATAATCGCGGCGAAACGTAATTCGACCGACAAAATTTACATGTCATTTCGAAAAAACGGGACATTTGTATGTCTTGGTGTCATGTGTCAGGGCACCAGGACCCACAAGCGAAAAACGCTTAGGCTTACAATGCATTTCTCTAATTTTTTTTTCCTCATCCGTTAATATAAATATACCTTTCCTTTATTTCTATACTAATATTATAAAAATACACATAGTTTGATATTATATAACTATATACAATAATAAACTAGACGACGAAGTACGTGGAATAAGTAAATTGAATAAAATTGGCCAGAGCATACCACGTGACCAACTTACGAACCAATAGTAGGTCACGCGAGTCGCGTGTACAGTGCACGTGCCGGACTGCCGGTGGACTGTAAGGTAGGCACAAGGTATGATCGACGTAGTAGTGACGTTAGAAAGTTTATAAACATTAACGATTCATGCATTGGATACTTGCGTTTTTTTTATTCTTTATGAAAAATGTAAAGTTACAAAATTATTAATAAACAAATAATAACTACCTAAATTGATTTAAGAATCATAATTAAGTACTTTGATGTACTATAAAATATAATTATGAAAGTACATGAGCCACTGGAACTGTACTTAAATAATACTTCTATTAAAATGTTATCTCTTTTTAAGTGCCAATTATTAATCTATTTTTAAAGATTTTTTTTTCATTTATGATGTCATTTATGCTTTATAAAAATATAAAAATTATGTCATGATCCTACTTTTAATAGCATATTATGTATTTCTCTTTTCTTTTTTATTTCCCCATCTAAAAACATGGATAAACTTTTTTGTTATTTCCATGCTGATATTATTATTAACTATGTTTTATATTATAGAATTTTATCCTATTACTCGATATAAACTCGGGTCAAAATTATGTGGAATAAAATATATAATACTTAATACTCTTATGAAATATTTATTTACATTTCTATTTCTATTTCTTCATTCTGGTGTTGAGGCATTACGCAGCATTGAGTACCACCACTCAACATACAATGCCTCCAGAATTTGGCGGAAAGTGGGGAACGGAGAGTCTTAACACTAGGTTCCCCCTGCCTACCCTGCTGTGTGCAGTATACAGTGTGAAGCTTAATACTCTTCAAAATATAATGTACCAGGAGAATTATGACACATTCATGAGATTTTTTTAGTATAAATACATCTTTTTTTTCCTCACTCTCCGCCCAATGTTCATTCAAATTGCATGTTGAATGATGGAGTGCAAGCTTGATCTTGTATGCCATGCACAATGAGAAAATAAAAATAATTATAATCCCTCAAGTGGGAAATAAACCCCACAATCATCACATTTACAGTCAGATCCTGTGTGCTAATAAATAAATAGCCATATAAGTAATCAAATAAGGAAAAATGTAATATTATAATTAAAAAATATATATTAATATGATTGTAAATAATTCATTTTGATTTTAACCATATTGTAATACTTTACACATGTATTTAAAACTGTTCATAATTTATTTATTATCTAAGCTGTGTCTTCCTAGGTGTGTCCTTGTATTGTACATATAAATTTGGCATCATTGTTATAAGTATTGTATACTGTACATTATCAAGCATTTGCTTATTTAAATCAATAATTAATTATAATATTGTTAACTATTAACATAATATCATTATACAACAACAATGTGTAAAATAAATCAGTAAGTGATAAATGGTAATAACTATTTATAGTATAATATGATATAAAATCAATCAAATAATTTCAAAATTTACCTTTTAGGCGTTCCGGTAACACTCTAACGATGAATATCATTAGCGTAATCTTGAACTATTAACTTATTCTAAGAGAATTTAAAATAATAAATTTTAAATTGCATAAATGAGGTAACTTTTATTTTATCAAAAAATGCAATACACAATTATAACTAGTAATTTAGATGTTGTTTTCACATTACTTATTGTAATTGCTCGATGCGACAACAACAAACTATCAATTTCAAATGAAATTTGTAATATCTTGGGCGAGTTATATATATTGACCAACGTAATGTACACTGTACAGTGCAGGCTGTGTACGTATTGTACTACGAGAAATTGTGAACCGAATTGACATTTGTTAATTTGACAATAAAAGTATTGCCAAAAAAAAAATTAGCAAAATCATGAATACTGTAACGAATAAAGATTATCTGTACTTTTTTTATAAAATATTTAACAAAGCTAGCAAAATTAATATTACGGTACTTTACGTATATAAAACTTGTTTTTTTTATTATGATATTTACTTTGTTAGGATAAAGCAATAATAGCCACATAGATTTACTCGATTATAAAATACTTTACTAAAATATTTAAAAACCGTTCTGGTTTTTCTTAAAATGCATTTAAAATACCATATAAAACTATAACATGAGTTGGTATAGTTAATTGAAAATATTTTTATGAAATTTGTATAGCGTGAGTGAGTTATTTTCGTGCACCTTAGTTACGGAAATAGGGAAACAGATCAAAGTTAAATTTATTTAATTAACAGAATGGTCTTTGTGTTCTAAATAATGCTTGCAGCGCACTTATTGTAACTAATATAAATAAACAGGCCTGGACTAATATAAATAAAACAAAATTTCTGGACGCGATGGGTTGAAGGCGTACAATATATTCATCTGTCATTACTCATTAGCAACTGTATGGATTTAGAAAGCCTAATTTTTCTTCATAAATTCTATTTCTAATTTTTTCTCAATCAAATATATAATATTACTAAAACAAAAACTCTCTCTCTTTCTGTTTAGTGTTTACATATATTACCGCAACAGAAGTATTATACGAGGGCATGTGATGGCTGTCAAATCTGATGCGACAGATAGTGACAACATAAGCCGACGTTATTCTTATCTTATATCACATTTTTAACTGCTCTTTATTCTCTTGCACTAGTGATCCAAATTCTAAAAAATCTACCCCCTTTTCAAACTATCGTCCATATTTTTATACTTTTTTCTTTGAAAAGTACTTGAATGCATTGTACACGACGAAAGTATGTGACGACATTGGATATGGCATTGATAACCAACAAGTTACTGTACTTGCGTCATTGGATTTTTCTAATGCGTTCAATACAGTTCATTGAACAATAAATATCTTTTTAGCCATTCTAAGGTCCATTAACATTTCTCCAAAAGCTACGGAATAGTTTTCCTGATATCTTTACGGCCGTACTCAGAGAATTAAGCTTGAAGGGAAGAATACTTCTTAATATCATTTAGGCACTGGCTCTATAGAGCATATGTTCCTTAGGCACTGGCGTTCCGCAAGGAGCTTTAGCTTTTATATCAAGGTCTTAGTCCTAAAATTTTAATAGTGGCCAGAATTATCTGGGAATCTGTCCAAATGGATAAATTGTTACATATACTATTTAATACTCGTATTAGCTCAGAATTGTGAAACATTTTACTGAATAGTCTTGTACTTTATTATTTTCAAAAAACGTGTGACTACCAAAACAAACCTTAGCTATGCTTAGATTCAATTTGTTTCATAGAGTTTACAAATTCAATGTCTTTTAGAAGAGATCTGATTCACAGACCATCGAAGATGACCGCTTTTAAATTTTCCATACTTAGAGCTGGAGTCTTTTGACAAACTTGTTTAAAACAGTCACCAGTCTTATCAGGCTCTTCGTAGGCTCAGTCCATATCATCGACACTCCAAATTATAGCCCTTTACAACAACAACTGAACTCCAATATACAATCAATTGATTATTTTATGCAAAATTTATACCGTTGGACGTCGAAATTTTTATACGCTTGTTACAACTTATTTATGTTGTTAACGTCTCTATAGGAAGATTTTTACAAATTTCCGCTATCCAAAGATAATTACTAAGAAATTTGTTACCCAACACGCAATGCCTTGAGAATGCTGCGGAAAGTAGGGAGTGGAGTGTTTTAACACTAGGCTCCTTCTGCCTATCCCGCTACAAGCACGATATAGCATGAAGCTGATACAGAAATATATTTACCGATGCACTATACTAATTTATGACTTATTACAGTATAATAAAATCATTATTTCATCACTGCATACAACGACAACATTAATAATATAAAAAATAATCATTTTTTTCGAAGCACAAATTAACGCAGTTATTTTATTTTTGTGTTCCCTAATTTTATGTCAATAACAGGTTCTTCTAGTATATAATAATTTGTTCTTTAAGCAAAGGAAAATAAATAGTACTTGGATGTATCAACGAAAATCATTGGATATTATGATATAAAATATATTTTCTGGTGTTGAGTAAATTCCCTTGTGAATTCTATACACCCCAGTAACAGTACCAGTAGCAGGTACAGTAAGTCTGTAACTATATGTTGTCATTTTCAGAAAATGTGGACGTCAATGTCACCGATCACATTGTTGATATTTGAATTATAAAAATATAAGACAGAACAAACAGACAGTCCTTTTTGCCTTTGCTTTAAAATCCATTTAATATTTTATACATACAAAATATTATATATATTTTTATTCTAAACTAAACTGTACAATAAACTACCCTAAAATGACTTTAGATTTTAAAAATTTTGATACCGATTCATCTGATGATAGTACTCACGATTTTAATGAAGATTCTGAATTTGACCAAGATCAACTATCCTCGAGCGGTATGTAAGCGAGTGTTTCCTTTTTCTTGAATGTAAATGAAACCATATATATTTACACTGTATATAAATATATTATTATTATTTTAGAGGACGGTGAAGATGCAAGTAGTAATAATCAAGAAGAAAAGGATAAGGATGACGATAATAATGATAATGATGATGATGAAGATGAAGTCGTCAGAGCAATTAAAGCTGAAAAAAATCGGCCACGTGATCACCCACCTTCTATTACGTGTGAAGATTTCATTGTTGACATCTCATTTCACCCATCGAAAAATATTATAGCATTAGCAAATATAGTTGGAGATATTTTATTATATGAGTACAATAATGAAGAGACTAAAGTTCTCAATACTTTAGAACTCCACACTAAAGCTTGCAGAGATATAGAATTTGATGATAATGGAATTGTTATGTTCTCTACAGGAAAAGTTAGTGAACAAAATAAATTTTACTTTACTTATTTAAAACATATTATTTATTACGATATTTACTTTGTTGTAGGACAAAGCAATAATAGCAACAGATGTAGAGACCGGAAAATTAAAACAGTGTATTGAGAATGCTCATGATGAACCAATTTATAAGCTACTATCATTAGATGAAAACAAAATAGTCACAGGTTGGTTATGTGTCTTAGTCTGTATAAAAAATAGTTTTACTTGCAATTTTTGAGAATCTCTATTTCAAAAATCTCAGAATATATATTACTACTGGACCTTTTTTTCCAATTTCTTACTCTCATTTTTCATCAGTCTCGGCAGGCTATAAAAAAAACCCATTTTTACGCAAAAACGCAATGCCATTTCAAATACAATGTCTAGGCTGATAGCACTATAAATAATACTACATATCAATGTCTGTAAAACTAATATGACCGTTTAAGCCTTACCAGAAATTGAATAACAAATTCTTAACTTTTAATAATTATTTATTAATAAATAATTGTCATGTAAAAACCCTAACACATAACAAAAGCATTTTATTCTTAAACTGAACATATTTCAACATTAATAAAATTAGAGTATTTTTTATTTAGTATTTTAATATAATTATAACTGTTTATGTACTTTAAAGTTACAAATATAAATATAGTTTTATACTTTGTTTACATTTTATCTTAAGCTCAAATGAATAGACTATAAATATGAATACTTTTAACAGGTAGAAAGCTGCAAAGATAGCCATCTCAGCATTAGTGATCTCTTATTGACAAATTATTTATATAGGAAAATAAAAAAACCCTAAGATTTGAGAGAGTTTTGTTCAGTCTTGCATATAACTAATATTCATGTGATATATTTCCTGCACCTGAATATAGCTCATGTTACTGTGTTCTTTTTATTTCCTTTAATTTCATGCTAGCATTTTTTTCTTTAATCACATTCAGCAATTAAGACAATGATTTTAGTGGCAAGTTTTGCACACACTCTTTTGTAAGAACAACAAACTTTATCTCCAGATCGGAACCCACAAGCATAGTATTTGCAACTCATGGTACGGTTCTTTGATCATGGCGTTCCGAGCATGCCAGTAGAGCAAATATCACTTGCAACTCGGTGTCTTTCTTATATTTAGTATCATCACTTGTCTTTTTTTTGTAGGTGATGACAGTGGTACTGTAAAATTATGGGACTTAAGAAGACAAGATGCTATATTTAGTATAAAAGTTGGTGAAGAATATATTTCAGACATGATTACAAATGAGGCACAAAAATATCTTGTTTGTGCGGGTGGTGATGGCATGCTTACAACAATTGATTTAAAAGGAAGGTAGGACTTCGTCATAATTAAGTGCAGCAAAAAAATATTTTATAGCATTTTATAATGGTTAAATAAATGCGAATTGAAAAAAATTATAACTTTCATATTTTTATCTCATTTTATGAAAGATATCCACTATAATTGAGTATGTTTTTTTTTTCAGTAAAATATATACAACATCAGAACAGTATGATTCAGAATTAGTATGTATGGGACTTTTTCGCTCGGATACTAAACTATTAGTTGGATCATCAGTAGGAAAGTTTTATTTATTTAATTGGAAAGAATTTGGGCTTCATAGTGATGAATATGTAGGACAAAAGCATTCTATACAGTGTATGGTACCTATTACACAAAATATAGTTGTATCATCTGGAGAAGATGGTATACTTAGAGCAGCTCATATGTTCCCACAAAGGCAATTAGGTGTGGTGGGCCAACACACTCTGCCAGTAGAAGCACTTGATATAAGTCATGATGGCCAGTACATTGCATCCTCTTCACATGCTAATGATGTTAAATTTTGGAATATATCATATTTTGAATCCATTGACACTCTTATAGATGTCAACCATAAACAGAATAAAAGGAAAGACATGGTGAACAATTTACCCTCAAGTAGCTTTAAGAATGCTTCAGATTTCTTTTCTGGCTTAGCATAGTATATTCATCATTATAATTTTTACGACGATCTGTTTTATTTAAATAAAATGTTACAGAAATACATAGTCATTGTATTAATTTTTGCAATAACATTTTTTTTTTTGTGCAAATATGTTGTTGCTTGTTAATTAATATATTTAATCTGGTGGCCCTGCTTTTACTAATGCAATTTTTAAACATATGATAAAACAGAACAGATGAAACATTTGTATAATTTTTTTTCAGCTTCACACTGTATTCTGCATACGAGGGAACTGCTCCCGGAAAGACCCCATTCCCCACTTTTCAACGAATTTTCGAGGCATTGCGTGATGAATAGCGGAACTAACTAAACCAAAACCCAAAATATTACTTCACAAAATTCATTCCTACGAGTAGGAATCAAACCCATAACCGTTGCGTTAGTCCCTATGCCTTGATGACATTGAATAATGCTTGTTAATAGTTAGTAATAAAATTTAAGAATTATGCCAACACTTTTTCACATACAATTAAAATTGAGATGGTCAATTTTACTACTATTACTTAATATAACTTGAATAACTTTAACTTATATAATTTTAGTACTAATATGAAACCTAATCAAAGAAATAATTCTTCAGAAAACATTTTACTATAAAATTACAGTAATTAAAAAAAATATATATCCTTATATTTTAATATCACAATAAGTTTAGAGTTCTTCATGTTTATTTTTTTTCCTATCTGGAAATGACCAAAATTCTGATGGAAGACCTTTTACATCTCTTTCTCGCTTTACAAAGGCTGTGAAAGATGACACACAATTGCCAATAAAATAATTGGCCTGTCCTAAAATAGCCAGATCCAGATGAGGATTAGATGGTCTTAATATTACTATTGTGACATCTAAGTGTTCTAGAGCATTTTCCAAATATTCCTTCATGGGATTTGAGTCTGATGCAACAAAAATATATTTTATATCTTTATTCTTTTTAAGTGCTCTCTTGATTTGCCTAAAATATAAAAATTTATATTATTATCCTTATCTTTATATAATTTATTGTTATAAATGAAATTGGGGCCATTTTAGCACATTAAGACAGCATTTAACTGTAAACACAATGTTTCCCACTTGGGGAAATGATTTTCAATTTTTCCCTCTGGTAAGAACACAAAACACAGCATTGAGTTACAATTTGAGTTTGAAAGTGAAAAGAGTGTCTTAACACTAGGTTCCCTCTGCCTATACCATTATATGTGGGATACAGTGTGAAGTAAAAAATATAACTTACTTATTTAGAAAACATATAAAAATTTGAACATAGGGGGACTGGAACCCGCGCCTCCTGGAAACTGATCTGGTCGGTTTCCAGGAGGCGCGAGTTCAATACGATGCGCGGGTTCATACTACAATCAAATTTTTATACATTTTCTAAATAAATATTTTTCTTTCCTAAGTGTGGAATAACACTTTAAAATGTTTAAGAAATATTACTTACTTTAAAATATCACTTTTTTGTGGAAGGCACATAGAAACTGTTAATTTTCCTTTTTCATTCTTATACCCTACACATTGTGGTGCTGAAAATAGCTTAGGACTATCAGGTATATGTTGACAAGCCTTCACCCAGTCTTGCCCATTCCTCAAATGGATACCTAAGAAACCTCCACCACTCATTTTCTTCTTTATAAATGACTTTGATTTTTCAAGAATGTCCTTACTCCATGTTAAATATTTATGTAAAGGTACATTTTCTACTTGTACCGGAAAACTAGCTGGTGCACCTGAATGAACAATTCAAATTATAATTTAATGAAATAGACTTTTGCATTCACTTTCAATTTGCCAAATTAACTTGAAGCTACCACTGGCTCAGAGGGCAGTTTTGTTAAGAGCTGGAAGAAAAGTCCACAGTTGCTCTTTTCAAATAATAATAAATGTAATTAATACATGAACTGGCATTTTGCATGATGTATCATTAAAAACTGTACAGTATAATAGGCAATACTTGTCGTTTTTACAGTTAATTTAAATGCTTCTAGTAGTAAAATGGAGGGTGGCTAATATATTGCAGAATTATAAAATAGTCCAAAATTATTAATTATTTTTTAACAATAATAATGTTATATATGTATTTAGACAAGAATATTGTTTTTATTACATGGACATTACATTGTTTTTATTATCGAGAAATGACAGAACAAAAACAACTGGCTTTGTCATGTTACCAGAACAAGAAAACCACAAGTGTGCTTTCTACCCCAAAAGTGTAGCATTAACAGTCAGTTGCTGTGCCAGTGCAACACCTCTATTAAAATTAAGAATATTTAAATATTTTAATGTTATAATTTTTTAATTTTTTTTACCTGTGAAAGCTAGAACAGGCCACACATGAACTGGATATTTATTTTTCCATTGTTCCATCATATTAGTATTAGTTGCGTCATAATTAAGAGGTCCATAAAATTCCGACTGAACAAATTCTATATCAAAAGTGTCCCAAAAAGGGCCAAATGGATTGCCTGATTTAGCATTGCAATTATTTTGTATCTCTCCTATTCTTTGAGTATAACAAAATGAAGTTCTTTTATACGGGGGCCACAAATCTGGTGCTATATTTTTCATAAATAATTCCATACTTATTACAGGATGATAATGGTTTAGTGAAGGAATATCAAAATATGTATCAAATGGAACTTGAATAGACCTCATTTCTCCATATCGGTATTCAACCCATGGTGGAAGTATTAGCGTTCTATTAATACCCTTACTAAACGCTAAAGCGCCTAAAAAGTGATCTGCTTGGTTTCCAAATCTACCTGAAATTAAAATGTTTTCACATAATTTATTAAATATAAATCTACGACATATTTCATATATACAATTAGTTACATAATATTGTTTTTTATTTAAAATGTGAATATGAACTTATATATTTAAAGTATATTAAAAACGTACCCATGCAAGGACAATAAGCAGTATATCCGTTGAGAAGGCTCCCCGTTATAGCTTTATAATAGGTAAGCATAAATATGAAAGATAATAATATCATGTTTGTCATATGATTTAACTTAAAAGTATAAAATAGAAGAAATAATGTGGAAACAAATCGGAGATGAAAGTATAAATAAACGGCAGAGCGTAGAGGTGCGGAAGCCGGGAACTTTTGACATAAGTCATAAACATTTAATTAATACTGCGTTCAGACTTTAGAGTCAGACACTCGCGTCCAACGCGAACGTTTTTTTTTCGAACTTGTTAATGCTGTTATTCCTACTGGCTTTTACAGCGACAGCGGGAGGATAGATGGTACTTTATCCCTCAAAAATTTGCAAGCACATATGCCGCACATATGTGGCAGCTTGTGAGGTTGCCGACGGCGATACGGGCGTCCCTGCGGGACTCGAACCTTGGCTTACGGCCCTCGAACGGCCTGGACACTAGGAGTAGTTTTTTTTCGAAAAGACTAAACTGCTGTTGACCTGGAATGGTCTTTACAGCGTCATCGGGTAAGTACGAGCTTTGATGGACGCTCGTGAAAGAGGCAGCGATTTCAGGAGAATGCCCAACGTATGTTAATCAGGAGGCTTGTTGACCGTTGGGCTCCGTAGCGCCGAGGCGCAGACCTGTCGAGAGATAGGACTGGCAAACTAGAAGTGGAGTCTTCGCTTCGTTATATTACATACATATGTCATAAAAAATCTAATATTTTTAAAGACCACTCTTCTGTTATTTTCTTTATAACGACGGTGCGTTCTTTTTGATGTGCTAAAATAAATCGATCATAATTTAAAATTACAGCATAATTAGAATGTGGAAAATATTCCCTAATTACGATTACTTAATAATATAATTAATACCATTTAGTAAGAACTATGATTGTAATGATTTAAATTAGTAACTCTAAAGGATAGGATTAATTATTAATTAATAATTGGTTTTTCGAGCAAAAATATTAAATATTAGTATTACCTATGTAATATTTATACTAGTGATGTTACGTACCGGCAAAAATGAGGAACACGTCCAGCTATTCCGTTCCAGGTTCGAAACATGTTCCAATTTTCGTTCCAGTTCCAGATGTTGCTTTTTTAGGATTCCGTACCTCAAAAGGTAAAAACGGAACCCTTATAGG
Organism: Heliconius telesiphe telesiphe; assembly: GCA_018249795.1. NCBI lineage: Eukaryota > Metazoa > Arthropoda > Insecta > Lepidoptera > Nymphalidae > Heliconius > Heliconius telesiphe. The sequence continues at coordinate 15,285 of DWLH01000606.1, forward strand.
ATCACTTTTTTGTCCGTCTGTCAAGACCATTTATCTCGAGATCGGCTGGAGGTATCAGGCTGAATAGAATTTCAAATATCCTGTATATTTGGAATTCTTAGATATCTTGAAAAATAGAAAAAATCAATTACATAAGTTAAAAAAAGGACAGGTCACCAAAATATTAGCGAGTTCCTAGAAAAAAAAGTTTTTTTCCAATTATTCACGTAAGCATATCTACTATTTTATTCTTTATTTGTCAAGGCATATTTTTTATACTATAAACCACCATAATGACATAAAGTTAGCGAAATGTAAAATATTTTTTTAACTACCACTACGTAATACTATTTCTCAATATTTTAAAACTACAATTTTAGTGTATTATTAAAAAAATTGTCTTTATTCCAAATGTAGTCAAAACTATATATCTATATGACATGTTATTTTTTTGGCTGGGTAACAAGTACAATGACATTTAACATTATATTGTGGTATGAGTTATCTGTGAAATAGAAAATCTGTCTTTACTTCAGTTTATGTGGTGACAGAAGGTGTCTTAAAAATGGTGTGTGTAATATTGTTTCAAAAATCTAAATGAATTTAAAGCATCCTCTTGATAAATCGAAAAATATAATTAAATACTTTGATTCATGTGTATCACATACATTTAGTGCTTTTATTTTTATATTATAGTCAAAATCACTTTAATATTTTGTACTTAAAGGCCGCTTAAATTCTAGAAAATAACTATTAATTAGATATGGTAAATGAAATGAACATTAATATATAGTTATACTAAATGAAATAATGTTTTAAGAATATATCATAATTTCATTATTGTATTAGTGATCTATATTTGTTAGGTTAGAAAAAGAAACATTTATAAATTTAAGTTCATAATGTTAAACTATTATTTCAGGGGAAGGTCAAGTGTTCAGAATTACGCACGAAAGACAAAAAAGAACTCTTCAAGCAACTTGAAGAGTTAAAAACAGAGCTAACTAACCTTCGAGTCGCTAAGGTTACAGGAGGAGTTGCATCTAAGCTATCTAAAATGTAAGCATTTATTTCTATTATTTCTTTATGGGCTTTAAATACAATTGTTACAATTTTAGAGTAAAACTATATTATTCATATTTGTTATTTTAGCAAATATAATTTCTTTTACATGTTTCATAATATAGATATACATACATACATTGTTACAAATATACAGCAACAATTTTGTTTTTACTAATGTAAATAGTAAACATATGCAATAAAAGATAAACAAGAGTATTATGGTGAACAAAATTTGCATGTTTATTAGTCATTATTACAAACTGCTTATATTATTATTAATATATAGGTTTAGATCAATATCATATTTATATATTTATATGATATTGATCTTAAGACTTGAATTATCTTCTTAATAAAAAAAAAAAACATCAAATAAAGCAGTTTTCTATTTTGGTCTTACTTTAACAAAAAACTCTTGGCTTGCCTGTCTTCTCAAATAGTTGCAATGAATAGAAATATATAAATGTTGAAAATAGTTAGAGTAGTTATACAACTTTTGTTTGAAGAATAAAAAAAATTTTACTTAAATGTCTGTCATACAATTTTTCATCTTTACTGTCTCTACTTTTTTTACTACTACTTTTTACTCTTATTTAGTAATGTTTTAAGTAAATGTCTGTACTAGTTTAAGTAAGTGCTGTAGAGCATGTAAAATCATTTTTTTTTTTAATGTTATGATATAATTTGTTTATTAAAGTTCACTTAACCCATTCGCTGCCAAGGACGAGTATACTCGTCTTTGGCAGGGTGTCATGCATTGCCAGGACCAGGCTTTTGAATTTTTGGTGGCCACAAACAAATATAAATATGTAAAAAACTTGAAAAAGTACTACAAATAAAATTTTCTACAAACAATACTTTATTTCTTATAGAGAATAATCTTTTAAGCAATAATCAATCTTAAAAAAATAAAATTTTATTTAAAAGAGTTTTTCTCATAGCACTATAGTAGGACAGCATTTGATCTGAACGGTCTACACCTGCCATACCTTTTGTGTAATCCCTTACAATATTGGGTTTGATGGAGACTTGTCTATTTCGGTTAACAACTTCAACCATCTCAGCTTTGTGCATGTTTGATATGGTATGTACGTCTCTTTTATCTCTCCACTAATAAATAACGGCCGATTCGGATCGCTAACAACTGTACGTGCCCTTCAGTTTTTGTTTGACCAATTTTTTCGGATTACCTTTACGATTGGATCGTAAAGATCTACAAATATATGTCGAGCGCGATGTTAACTCTTTTGCCAGCGATACGGAGTTGTAAAAATTGTCCATATACAAAACATGACCAATATCTAGAAAGCCATCCATAAGGGAAAGCACAACCGAAGTACTGTGATTCCGCTGGTCTGGCCGAATTTCAGATTTTCCGCAATAAATTTGTATTCGTAGTATCATCCCCTGCGATTCACATAATTAATATAATTTTACGCCAAATTAGTTTTTTTTATTTTTTATATATTGCCGAAAGTGAAGACAGCCACGCCGTAATACTAAAGATTCATCAATAACTAGATGCTTGCCAGGATTATATACAAAATTCATCACGTTATTAAAATGCTTTACAATGGGTTCGATTTTGTGTAGCTTACTATTTCCGTGATTTGTGCTATTCGAAAAGTGCAGAAACCGTAATAATATTTGAAAACGGTTTCGGCGCATATGAGTTCTCCAAAATGGCAAATTATAAAAATGGCTTTTATTCCAATAATGTGCAATGGTAGGCAGATTTATGCATCTCATGTGAAGAATCAATGCCCAGAATTTTCGCATTTCTCCGAGGCCGGTCGTGGCGCAGTGGCACAGGGTGTGACTGTAATATCGACTGGTTGTGGGTTCGATCCCCACTCGAGGAGATGAAATATTTACTTAAATTTATATTTCCATTTCTTTGCTCTGGTGTCGAGGCAAAGCGCGGCGTTGAGTTCTGCCACTCAACACGCAATG
>DWLH01000607.1:0-18255 GCA_018249795.1 Heliconius telesiphe telesiphe
ACACCAGAGCGAAGAAATGGAAATATAAATTTAAGTAAATATTTCATCTCCTCGAGTGGGGATCGAACCCACAACCAGTCGATTTTACAGTCACACCCTGTGCCACTGCGCCACGACCGGCCTTTTATTTTCATTTTTTTTTAATTTTTTGTTACGATTTATTATGGTAATGATAATCATGATATACCATTTTGAAATCCTCGTATTAAGCTCTTGAATTTGATACCCATATTGTGGTATTCGAAACGAAAAATGTTTTTTTCACTAAGTCCAATGGCGTTAGCCGCCATGATTGTTTTTTCGTGCCTATCTAAGAGCACTTGGGCTGCTAATATGAATCTAACGATACCTCAATTATGTAAATTTGTCAGCGGTTCTGGAGATATGAGGTAATAAAGAATATTACATACATACATACAAGATACGCGTGAAATAATAACCCTTACTTAGTAGTTAATAAAAAGTGATTATACGAAACTGACGTGAGTTTACTATAGTTGGAGATTGTCACATTACATGCTTTAAGCGCGTGCGCTACAATAGTAGTTAAATATATGTCATAACATTGTATGGCAAAAATATTCTATTTTATTAGTTCTAAAAAAAAAGGCCGCAGCACTGTATATCTATTACTTATAAATAAGTCACAATAAGGCATTTTGTGACAAAAATTATAGAAAATTGCAAGGCGATCTTTCACCGATTTTTATTTGACATTTGATAAAAGCTAAAGTTTTTCCATCATCTAGAAAATTTTATGAAAATAAGCATGTAATTTTGACATATAGTTTTCGAGATAATGTAAAATTAATATAATTCATCGTTTTGTTTACAGGCGCAAACCTAGAATCGAGTCCCGCGGGGGGCGCCCTTGCCACCGATATTATCCTCAGAACTATGAATATATCAATCTGTTAACAAATGCAGCATAATAAAAGTATTATAGATAATATGCGGGTGAAGCCGTGACTGGGCTGCTAGCTTAAAAATAAATGCAAAGTATGTGCATAAAGAGTAGAGATAGTGTGTGTAATTTATTTACCATATATAAAAAAACTTCTGTAAATATAAAAAATATACTAAAATTACAATTATTTAAATTAAACTAAATTTATTTACATATTGCCATATATGTACACTGTACACTTACAAATATTATCAGAAATAGAATTAGAAGCCATAGTGGTACAGTGGGACAGTATCTAACTATTAACGTGTGGTACGACTCCCATGACATGAAAAAAAAAAAAAGTAACCTAAATGATTTGCATGAGAAGCTTATTCGGTTTAAGCACGTATTATTTCTATTTAAATACAAAATAAAAAATTCTAAATAAAAAAAAAATTGATGGAAGTGGATTTTAACAAAAAAGTCTTTATACAGCGATTTTAAAGGGATAAAATAAAATATTTAGAGAGAACGTTTGAGATACAAAGACAAAATAGGTAACTAGTTAAAAGTTTTACGACGAGAAACACGACCTTAGCAAACCACGCTTTGAAGAGTTTTATTTTAGTTTTCTTGAAGCTATTTAGATAATACTTTTTTTTTACCATCACGCACATACCAGGGTAGGCAGAGATAACCCGTTAACCTAGTACTAAGACACTCTGTTCGACTCTCTCCGCCAAATTCTGGAGGTATTGCGTGTTAAATGGCGACTCAATGCCACTCTTTCCCCCGTTACTATAGCAAATGAAAATATTAAATAGTTAATTTCCTTGGAGAATGGAACCACAACCTGTTGTGCTTACTGTCACACGCTTGTGCCTCTACGCCATATCTGGCCTCCTGGACTATATTTGACAGATAACAATTTTATAAATCAGCTTCACGCTGTATCCCGCACACAGTAGGGTAGGCAGAGGGAACCTAGTGTTAAGACACTCCGTTCCCCACTTTCTGCCGAATTCTGGAGGCATTGTGTGTTGAGTGGCAGAACTCAACGCCGCAATTTTATTATTATAATATATCTTATAGTGTCTATTTATTGTATGAAAGTTATCATCGTCATCATGGCTCAGTGGGATAACGTCTCATTAAAAATACGATGGTTGTTATTTCGACCTCAATACGAGGAAATGAGTTATTTTAATTTCTTCGTTCTTGCTTATCCTGCTAAGCGGGATAAACCGTGAAGATGTGAGAAAAATCTATATACATGACTGACTGACAATTGACATAATTATGTACGTTCACTTAGAAGATTTTTTTTCTCCTAACGACTGTACACCTTGTTTTTTCTTAAAAATTTCAGCAAGGCATGGCATTTAAGCGTGGAGATATCCACGTGACCTTGAGATAAATAGCCTTGACAGACGACAGACATACAGATTCGTAAAAGAATTTAGTTTAGCCTTTGAGGAATTCTAAAAACAGAGAAATTACTCACTAACCTCTCCAATTCCAAAAAGAAGTGTGAAAATAAACAACCATAAACAAAATATCAAAAGAAACTTTTAATAGAGATGTTTCCTTTTGATGCAGTACTAACAATTTCCTGTATACCACATTTTTCCTTGAAGTATGCAAGAAACATAAAAGGTTAACGCTAAAAGGTAGAATAGGCTTTACATTTTTAAAGCTCTCTAAGGGTTTAGGTGAAATTTTATGGGCTTTTCTAACAGTCGGCACGCATCATAAAATTAACTCGTTCTTCAATTATGCGTTACTTAGAAATAAATTTGTGCTTATACATTTATCATTAAAATATATGTAGTTAAATTTTTCTACTGCATTGAGGCCGTTGTGATGTATTAGAACAGGGCTGTTACTGTTAACGCAATACGACGGTTTTGGGTTCGATTTCTACTCTTGGGACTTAATTATTTTCATTTCCTGGCTCTCGTAAAAAACTTAAAACGCTGCACAAAGTTGTTATCTATAGACTTTTCAACATTATCTTGTATCTCTCTCAGAACTTATTAAAATTCTATTTTTTTTATATTGTACTGTGAATCGACATTATAAAAAAAATACAGAACATCTTTGCCTCAGTACAATAAATATATAAAACATGCTACAGGATAGAACGTTACAAAAAAAATAGTGACGATAAGTTATTTATTTAAAAAAAAAGAAACTGTGGACATAAAACACAAAATAAAGACACAGCGTCTCAATGATTTCTCCTCGTTTTTCTTATAATAAAACCAAAATTTCCAATTTAAGCAGAACACAAATTGCATTCTTAAAATAATTAATAGCTTACGTAGCTTCAAGCAATAAAGTGAGGTCTAACTTTAGGGTCTAGGTCCGATATAAATTTTAACGCGACGGCCCGTTCGAAATCACTGGGGATTGATTTACTGACCCGTATAACGTCGTTGAGATCGCACACCCACGAAATTGTACGAGGCGCCTAGTAAAGTGCGATCATACGAATAATTTTTGTAGTTTAAGTGTAGTTGTTGTGTAGTTTTAGTGTTTTAGAAGTGTAGGTTCGAAGTTAATTGGGGTCACATAAGTTTGTTTTATTAATATACAAGGATTTGCAATTACTACAGCCTTTAATTGTAAACACGACGGTTGTGGTTTTGATTCGTCGATGGTATGAAATATTTTCATCTCTTCGCTCTGGTAAGAAGACAAAGCGTGGTGTTAAGTTCCGCCATTCAACACGCAATATCTCGAAAAGTGTTAATACTTTCCTCTTCCTTCACTGCTATATGCGGGATACAGCGTAAAATTTAAAAAATATAATACGGTAGAGCATAGTGATATAGTGAATGAAATACAAAGAAAAAAAAACTTATCTAACTCAACAACAAACAGCTTCAGAATATCTTTGGTAAATTTTAACACAATAAAGCCTATTCTTAACGTTAGCTCATTTTTGCCATTCACTTTTTGCCTTTCATAGTACTTACTACCTGCGCAAAGTTGAGAACTATGGCGTCTACATGGATACTTTATGTATGCGAATTTTGCTATAGAATTTTAGCCTATATTCCATTGTCTTATGTTATAAAATTCCTTGTTTCTAATAGTAATAATTCTACGTAACCAGCCGTACTTAGCATAAGTTGAAAGTTACTAAGTTAGCTACTTCGTGGTTATTTAATTAACTTGTTTTGTACATGATCTATGAGTTTCAATTTAGACGTAAAAACTTTAACTTTGTTTTACAGTTGAATTATTTTATATTTAAGCGTCTAACAGAAGTTAGTCTAATATATAGTATATATATATATATATATATATATATATATATATATATATATATATATATATATATATTATATGATGAACTGTAAAATGAAATAATTTAACAAATACATAACTTTACAGACCCTATTGTGATATTCCTGGACGGTATAAAATAATAACTTGCATCGAAAAACTTCTCTCTTCTTTGTTTTTCGTTCTGAAGAGACACTATTTTCATTAAGCCACTTCCGTTCACCTCTTTGCACCGAATACTGGAAGTATTGTGAGTTGAGTGATAGAACTCAACGCCGCGCTTTGTCAGCTTCACGCTGTATCCTGCACACAGCAGGGTAGGCAGAGGGAACCTAGTGTTAAGACACTCCATTCCCCACTTTCTGCCGAATGCTCAACACGCAATGCGTGTTGAGTGGCAGAGCTAAACGCCGCGCTTTGCCTCGACACCTTTGTGCCCCTGCGCCACGACTGGTCTCAATCTCATTTTTTCTTTTGATTTTAAAATATTAATAATAACCTTTGTATCTCAAGCTTAATATTTTCTTATAAATTAAGCTTTCCTCAATATAAGTGTGGTATCATTAATTTATCAAATACATGTATGTACATACTATTAGTATCAATAAAGTTGGAAGCGATTGCGTTTCTAAACTTCTTAGAGAAGCCAAGGTATTAACGTTCACAAACTTTAGATCTATAGATTCTGTTTATTTATATAGATTAAAAATAATAGTATAACCAAATATTATTAAATAATATTATATTGTTATTTGATTTCCATATATTGCTTTGTGGAGAGAAAATCTAGTGTTAAGTCACTGTTCATTTATCTCCAAGAGCCTTATTTAACCCCTGATAACGGAGAGGTTATGAGTTTGACGTGTTTTTGTATATCTGTGGCTTATAGCTCCTAAACGGGAGATGGTTCATTCATTTGCGGAATAATTTTATTGTCGCTCTGATAACAAGACAAAGCGTAGCGTTACTTTACACGTAATGTGTCGAAAATTGGACAGAAAATGAGGAGTGGAGTATCTCAATACTAGGATATTTACACACTTAAGATGAAACTCTAATTTAAATGAATTAATAACGTATATTTTGGCATTCAAAGCCCATTTCAAGAACTTTACAGTAGTTCGTGGTCATAGATGGAATTCGTCTTACAGTTGATACAATTATTATTTCAAACTACCGCAACTCTCACAAACAATATCAGGTATAAATAATTATCAAACATATTCTGAAATCAACATAAAAATCGATCGTACTACAACGATGCAATTTTAATAAAGCTAAATTTTAACTTAAATTAAGTAATGAAATGCGCAGATTATGAAAGCGGCACTGACCTACTGCCTTTTAAAACTTCATTTAAAAGGTCCAATATAGAAGCATATGAAGTCTAAAAATTGTTTGTTTAAATTTTTTATTTAACTTTACTTAGCCTTTTTGTTCAACATAGCGTTCACAGGGAAAATTACTCAATTTCTATTTTAAGAATGAAAATGTTTTATTAAAAAGCATAAATATTAACCCTTAAGAGCTATTGAATTACATAACCCACTAAGATTATAATGGGTGTAAAAACACTTCATTTTTAAAAGTAATGAAATTATTAATTAATTGTAAGAAATTGTGCACAACTTACTTTTACCGGTTAGTATGTTAATAAATATATGCAGTTATGTGTATATATTTTTGTAGAAAATTCGGAAAAAAATAAATTTGAATGTATGAGTTAAACCGCTGACTATACAAGAGGGGACCATAATGTTTTCTTTTTTTAAAGTAAAATGGAATCCAAATACAGACCAAAGTTTTTATTTCTGTTAAGTACAATACGAACAAGGGTTATCGGTGGTTAGCATAATGTTATCAGATATGTATGTAATGCATTGTTTTTAAAAATATTCCTTGAGTCTCTTAAAGTTACAAAATCGATTATTACCACAAAGAAAACCCTCAAATAAACAAATTATATCACCACCCACAAGTAACTCCATAATTGAAACAACAATGACATTTTTTACAAAATAAATTAAAAAGAGGAGGCCAGTCATGGCGCAGCGAAACAAAGTGTACCTGTAAACGCGACTAGTTGTGGGTTTCATCCCCACTCAAGAAAATTAAATATTTATTTACATTCATAATTTCATTTCTCGCTCTGGTGTCGAGGCAAAGCGCGGCGTTGAGTTCTGCCACTACCTCCAGAATTCGGCAGAAAGTGGGGAACGGAGTGTCTTAACACTGGGTTCCCTCTGCCTACCCTGCTGTGTACGGGATACAGAGTGAAGCAGATTTTTTAATTTTAACAATATTTTGCTGCCACTTAAATTAATACACTATGGCATCCTCGATTAAACAGATAAACAAATTGAACTCAGGTGAACGTAAGCTAGCACGAGGAGCATCTAGATATACTACTTGTATATGGAGTACTGTACAATGTGTGCTTAAATGAGCTTATATTGGGTTTCCTTATAGGAATGCACATCTGAATTGAGTGCAGGTTTGATTTCGTTTGAGACATTTTTCATTTGCAATGTTTACAAAATTAAATTTACTTTATTTAGATTAAGTGTAATTGTGACGGCCAAACGACGCAGCGTCTAACTGTAAAATCCACGATTGTGGGTTCGATTCCTCGCTCTGTTCACAAAACAAAGTGTGGCTTTGAGTTTTACCACTCAACACAAAATGTTTCGAAAATTATGCGGAAAAAGGAAACAGACTGTCTTAACACTAAGTTTCCTTTAGCTACACTTATACGTGTGTAGGTTACGAAACCTAACACAACATGAAGAAAATATAACAACTAAAAGAATCCTTTAGCAACTAAGCGTCGATACATAGAATGTAGAAACATATATTATATTTAATTATTTTCTTTTATTCTACTCCAACATATTATAAACAGGAAAATGTAAGGCATTTAATAATATGTAAAAAATTCAGCAACACATATAAAATACAAATTGAAAACAATACTCGACAGTAAAAACGGTTCCTATTCATTGCAAGATTAAATACAATCCATTAACTTGGATGAAATTCATGATATGCCAGTCGCGGAAATACGCCACGAGGGCCATATGCGTATTGAAAACAAACTTCTGTTACAAAAATATGATATAAGTTTTCTGACTTTGCTTGTATTTTTATTCTGTTTTTTTTTCAGCTTCACGCTGTATCCCGTGTGTAGCAGGGTAGGCAGAGGAGTCTCAGGAGGCAGAGGTATTGCGTGTTGAGTGACTTTGCCTCGATACCAGAGCGAAGAAATGGAAATATAAATTTAAGTAAATATTTCATCTCCTTGAGTGGGGATCGAACCCACAACCAGTCGATTCACAGTCACACTTTGTGCCCCTGCGCCACGACTGGCCTCTTTAATTGCACCGACATAATGCATAAATTAATTAAAATATCAATTAAATCAATAAATCCTAAATCGAATGTGAATAACTAAATCTAAATTCAATTAACTATCTAAATAAATATAAAGTGATAGAACTATTAACCGTTATTGTAATGTTGATAGCCTATTAGTTTTTAGTGCCTCTATTAAACTAAACTTTCTAAAATTACTTTGAATTTCTATAGTACAATTAGTGGATATAGACATTAAGTTTGAGGCCACCTTGGAGTGGTTATTATTTTATATCTGACAGTTATAGCGGTGGTCGTGGAGTCGATACTGGTCGAGGAATATTTTTAATTAAAAACCTTATCACTTGAAAAGACGTTATAAAAAATAACTAAAATTGTTTCACGTTGTATCTGCATATAGCAATGTAGGCAGAAGGAACCTAGTATTACATTCCGTTCCTCATTTTCCATCCCATTTTCGTGATACTCTGTATTGAGTCGCGAAACTCGACGCAGCGCTTGGTTTTATTGGTAGAGCGAGGACAAGAAAATAATTTATTTCACCGAGTGAGAATCTAACCCATGACCATCGCGTTAACACACGCTTCTTCGTAGAGACAAAAGAAAAAATAATAATATCGTATTATATTATTATTAACAAAGCAATAATAAAAAATAAAAAACAATATAAATTACTACAGCTTCACGGTGTGTCCCGACCACAGCAGGGTAGGCAGAGGGAACCTAGTGTTAAGACACTCCGTTCCCCACTTCCAACCCGCCCAATTCTGGAGGCATTGCGTGGTGAGTGGCGGAACTTAACGCCGCGCTTTTGCCTCGACACCAGAGAGAAAAAATGAAAATAAAAATATAAATAAATATTTCACTTCCACGAGTGGGGATCGAACCCACAACCAGTCGCGTTTGCTGTCGCACTTTGTGCCATTGCGCCACGAATGGCCTCAAAAGTTAAATATAAATTATTTAACTTTTTAAATTCGAACTCATAAATAGCGCTAACGCTAACATGTATCGACTTAATACCGTCACACACTGGACTATTGAAGCAATTAAAACTTAGACAATTCATCTTGATTCGGCGTTAGTTTTTGGTAATCGTATGGTTTACAATATAAGTTTTAATTACCGGACCAATAACCTACCCTAAAACTTTTCATCCCCTAATATTTTGCTTCGAAAATTCGAATTTCGTAAATATATATTAAATTTTCGTACCACAGTGTTATTGTGACGGTGCCATGTTTTATTATAAATGAGAGACTAATATAATTAATGGATTGTTTTGTTTTGTTTTGTACTATAAAATATTTGAATTGATATTCAATCGTGTTGTGTTATAATTTGGGAAATACTAAGTATGCTATTACGCTTTAATATTGTATTATTGTTTATATATGGACTATATAAAATAGTAAAAATTCTTTCAAATACAAAGTGGCTTCGTGTTTTTACTCTCTTTTTTTATCAGCAGCCTCGAATTATAAGGAGGTACTCGTCGTTTGTGTTTATGCTTTTTCACTCAAAACAGAGAACCTAGTGTTCAGTGACTTCGTTCTCTGTAAAGTTTGACATTGCGGTATTCAACGCTATGCTTTGTCTTGGCGCTTTACCGGGGCAAGAAAATAAAAATAATTCATTTTCAAACAGAGTGAAAGCGTCTGCGCTCTTTTTACGGAAACAGCATAAAGGGTAAATTATTTCAAACCCGTACCTTCACAATGTGGAAAAAAAACTGTGGACTGATCTACCTGCGGAAATGTTTCCAGGTCAATACGATCTAGGTTCTTTAAAAAAAAGCGTCTATTTCCAACTTAAGGGCCGGCAACGCACCTGTATCTCCTCTGGTGTTACACGAGATTTTGGGCGTTGATCACTTACCATCGGCCCTGTGTTGTTCCATAAAAAAATAAATAGAAAATTGAAACGTGAACAAATAAAGAAAAATATGTATGATTACAAACGAATTTACGCTAGAATCCAATCCTTTTCTATTTTCATATACGATCGTTGTATTTTCCATCAACAGTTTGACCTTCGTCAAAGGCTTTCTCTAAAAGATTTTTATTTCTCACTATTTGATCAATTTTGGATTAGAAATTCCTTTAAGGCATCGTTCCTAACGTATATATTCTTTTAGTTATTTTTTAGCTTTACGCTGTATCTCGCAAATCGATAACGATTTTTTTCATATTATTACCCAGAAAATATAAAAAAATTGAGCTTGATAATTATAAATGAAAGTTAGGTACTATTTTTTCCACCTTATATATGCTAAAGTAAACACCACCTAAACTCCATATCCCCTAATAGTACTTATTGATGTTGTATACGAGTATATGTGCACAGTAACTTTCAGCGAAGATCAGGCTTGGTTTGGTTCTTTATCCATTAGTACCTAAAAGTGAAATTTATGAATATATATATATATATATATATATATATATATATATATATATATATATATATATATATATATATATATAAATTTACTTTTATTTGCGGTTTCTTTTGGCTTCAGATGGAACCTAACTTCTCATTTTGCCTTAGCACTGATACAATTTATTATAAATTTAATTCAGTTGATTTTATTGGATTTCAAAAATTAAAGCAGGGGCACAAAATGTAACTGTAAAACCGACTGGTTGTGGATTCAATGCCCAGTCGAGGAGATGAAATATTTATTTAAAATGTATATTTCCATTTCTTCGCTCTGGTGTCGACTTGAGTTCTGCCACTCAACACGCAATGCCTCCAAAAGTAAATTTATATATATATATATAATATATATATATAAATTTACTTTTATTTGCGGTTTCTTTTGGCTAAAGATGGAACATAACTTCTTATTTTGCCTTAGCACTGATACAATTTATTATAAATTTAATTCAGTTGATTTTATTGGATTTCAAAAATTAAAGCAGGGGCACAAAATGTAACTGTAAAACCGACTGGTTGTGGATTCAATGCCCACTCGAGGAGATGAAATATTTATTTAAAATGTATATTTCCATTTCTTCGCTCTGGTGTCGAGTTGAGTTCTGCCACTCAACACGCAATGCCTCCAAAATTCGGCAGAAAGTGGGGAACGAAGTGTCTTAACATTAGGTTCCCTCTGCCTAGCCTGCTGTGTGCGGGGTACAGCGTGAAGCTGAAATAAATCTCTATATATAATAAAAGGATAGAAAAATCGATTCTGTACATGAAAGATATAAAAAAAATAAAAATTGGGTCGGTTTATATGTTGATTATAGAACCTAAAAAACCACTCAGCAGAATTCTTGTCTGTCTATCTGTCTGTCTGTTTGTTTGTTCGCCAATCACGCAAAAACTACCGGACAGAAATGAATGAATTTTTGCATGGTGTTAGCATAGGGTTTCAAGGTACATTTTTTTTGAGTTTCATCCCGAACTTCACTATAGTTTTCTTTAAAAAAAATGATTGAGGATTTTATTGTAAGTATCGATAAGTTGTATTTTTATTTCAAACATTCAATTAAAGATTCTTATGGGAGGTACGAAAATGCGACCTAAGGTATTAATAATTATAAGTATATTAAAACACGAACATAATTCAGTGTATTAAGTAAATAATTCTTGGTTTAAACGAGCGAAGCCGCGAGCGGGTCGCTATTAATAAATAATTATATTTCTATTATTATAATTTTTTTTACCTACATAGTAATTTCATGATTTCAATACAATAAAAAAATAATTTCCAAACAAAGAAAAAAGTCCAACATGTATTAAAATATTATAAGCTTAAAACAACGTATCAATTTGTATATTTGAACGTGAAACGAAACATACGAGCGAAATCTCTAATAAAAACTTTTAATTTACTATAGTGAAAGTTACATGATACTCAAGGTAATGTTTATTTGTAACCTACTTTTTGTATGCGATACTTAGTTTATGTGACATTATTATTTTTTACTGTGAATATTTTTGTTATTTAGTGTTTAAAAAGATGAAATACGAGTTATGGGTTCGATTTCTCTCTCCAGGGGAAAAAATATATGACTGATGAAAAATATACTGGCACGGCGTTGGTATCCGCCACTCAATAGTGAATAAAGTGTCTTGAACGGATAGTGTAGAACGAAATGTTAATTAAAACTACGTTCTCTCTGCCAAAATAGCTTGATATGGGATAAAACAAAGATCTGAAAAATATAATAAAATAAAATTTATTTAAAAAAATTAAGTATTTATAAAAAATAAAAAAACTAAATTTTAATAAAATATAAAAACTAAATTTTAAATTAATTAAATTATTAATTTTTAAACAATCTTTCTGATTTTTTTGATTATGTATTATACTTTACAAAGTAAGACCTTTTATTTGATACACTTTTGGGGTGTATCAAATAATTATTGGGTGGCGCAAAAATTTGTAATCAGCCATTTTGTTACGGCGGCCATTTTAGAATAACAACAATATTGATTAAATGTAATTCCATTCCAATCCATGTCATCAGAACTGACAAAAATATTTATAATTAGGGAAATATCGTGACATATATATATTTTTTTTCTAAAATTCGAAAGTGCTATTTAAAGATATGCACACCTATTTTAACAAAGTATAAAACAAAGTTACTTACATTACTTAACTTACTTACCTAAGTTACTTAAGTAACCCGCCTATAAGCTATACAACGTGTTTTAATATGGCTATCATTGATACACAGAATGACTAGGAAGAAAGTTGCAATGCACAACACAAACATACAACTTATATAATACGTTACTGAAGTCCTAGTGAGCAAACCCACGAGCAGACACTAGTTAAAAAATAAATAAATGGAGTAGAATCCCACAACCGACACGTATCAGTTAAAAAGTAGCATATATATGTATAGTTAAATGGTCTGATAATGAAAATATTTCCGCTTCATTACAATATTAATCACAGTTCATTTGCCTGCGTTCAGTTTATAGTTGCTGACGGGTCATTTAGTCGCCGCGTTTTGTATAGAGTGTAAATTGGACAGATATTTAAATAAACACTATTTGTATATAAATCAATTTTAATTTATTGTGTGTTTTTGGTACATATTGTTGTGGTCTAAAGTTTACCACTGGTGTAGGTAATACTAAATTTTACTTGCAGATTCTCTTGTGCTTATTTCATCTAAAATATGAAATAAACATTACAAATTATAATTAATCGACATAGTTACATGATTTTTTTTTCTCCCTACAAACGGTGTCTGCGCCACGGTCCGAACGGTCGCGGTCACGTGGTTAGTAATTTTATTATTTTTATTAGAATTATCTTTATTCTCTAATGGTACTTATGTATAATTCGTTTATTATAAAGTAGTATTATCATATACTTATTAATATTCGTTAAAATCTGCTTAACATATAAGTAACGGTTCATAATTGTTTTACGTCATACAGGTATTACATGAGTTCCCAATTACGGTGGTACGGTAAGGTGAATGGAAGGTACCCCAGTGTTAATACCTGTATGACATAAACATGTTTCACATACAGCTTCTTTATTTAATTATTTTTTGGTAATTTTACTAGGCTTTATTTAGATTTATAAATATCTTTGGGTTCGTTCATTCACCGGGAAATAGAGCATGTGGGGTCTTACATCAAGATGGAGATCTAAAGGCCGTGAAGTGCAATCCAGAGGCTTAGTACTTAGGTTAGTACTTAAGGTGAATGAAATAACAGATCTTCAGCGTTAGCACCAGTAGAAAACAATTCAAGCGGCAGTTTTTCAGAGCCAAAATTTAAGCCAAGATATAATTTAATTAACTATTAATTTAATTTAATTAAATTTAATTATTATTTTAAATAATATGATGAAATCTTTTTTGGAGTAGGTTTTTGTAGGTTCCGTAATTATGAGGTCCAAAAAACTTTCTAAAATTAGATTATGTTTTATATATTGCAATTATGGTTTAAAAAAATAAATAATACTCGCATAATGACTCGAGTACGATTTTTAATGATTCACTCATCTTAAATTAGCTCATTCCTGCAAAAATTTCACGTTTTTCCATAAAGCTTAAAGCTTAATCGATTACTCTGAAAAACAAAATAGGTGCAGAAAAGCGAATTACACAAAGATTTTAACCATACTATGATAGAAACAAAGATATTTGTACAGCACCAAAAAACCGTTAAAGTTAAAAGAATAAACTAATCAGCTGACTGTGTTTTATTTGACTAACTACTTTATAGGTATAAAAGGATTTATTTTTTAGGATTTTGCCTTAGTGCTAGAGTGTAGAAATTAATATATTAATAATTAATTCCCCCGAATTGGCATCGAAACAACCTTTGCGTTTAGTCACACCCTGCGCCACGACTGCCTCTTTACAAACTATCTTCAAAATAAAGTTAAAAGGAAAATAAAGAAATTTTCTCTGTCTATCCAAGAAATGACAATAAAAGCGTTAATAAAAAAAACCTACATAAATTCAAATTTGCAACTATAAGCTAAAACGCTTACACAGCTATTAAAGCTATCTCGCAGAAAACCTCCAGTCGAACGACTCTATGACGAACACAACCGACACGCTCAATTTCTGTCGATCACATGTTTCATTCAATTTTCTATACCGCTCAAGTGGTGTGTCACAAAGCTCGACGCCGCCGAACGTGAGATTTCAAGTTTTTCCCATTTAGGTAGGTAAGTACGTTAGAATGTATGTTGTTATGAGTATATTTATATGGATTTGAAACTTTTGAGCTTATAATAAATAGGAGATTTTAGAAATAATTATCTTTTACCTAAAAAAATATATATAATTTTAATGAAAATTGACGTGTAAGGTTTAAATTTCTTTCTGGAATAGACACAAAACATATTTTGATTTCCACTTTCATTTCATATAGAAATCTTGCGTGACAATGTCTCAAAAATTAAGCCGTAAAGAGTGGGGAACGGAGTGTTTTAACAATAGGGTGAGCAAAAAGAACTTAATACTATGACACTCCTACGTTCCCCAATGGAATAACTCTAACAATAATTCACGAATCATTCCCTCAGGCAGTGATCGAACTCACTATCATAGTATTTGCAGTCAGATGCTGTCCAACTGCGCTCTGACTTTTTATTTTTTTTCTATCTTCACTCTGTATCCCGCACAAAGCCTTGTTGGCAGAGGGAACCTGGGCACCTATTATTGAGGTGCTCCATTGTTAATAACATAATTTCTTTCTCCAACGTTTCATTTGCCGTCGAATTCTTATGCATTGCGTGTGCCGTTATAGTACTCAACCGTTGCGCACGGCTATACCATTACACCACGGCCCTCTCTTTCATATTTATTTAAAAAATCTAATTAATCTTATCCCAGCGGTCATACTCAAAGGCTAACTGTAAGCCTACAGCAAGTAGCTCGACAAAGTTTAAAACTCAATCAATTTTCATTTCAGCTTCACTTAAAGTTGAAGTGTTTCAGTGTGTTGATTCGTGCAGTGAGTTCTCTTTGCCCTTTTGCGCGTTAGTTTTTAATTTGAAATATGGAACTGTGCTAGTGACTGCGTTAAATTACTTTGTGATTTGGATAATTAGTGATTTGAGATCGATTCTGAGTTCAATGTGTAATTAATTTAAATTTAGAGGCCGTCGTGGCGCAGCGGTACAAACGTGCGACTGTAAACACGACGGGTGTGGGTTCTACTCGGACGAAGGAAATATTTAATATTTTCGTTTCCTCGCTCTGGTAACGAGGCCGCAATCAACACACAACGCCTAGAGAATTCGGCAGAAAGTGGGAAACGGAAGTATCTCAATGGGAACATGTTATATCATTGGGTATGGGTAGGTGTTTCTACCTACTCTGCGAAGCTATATCAGTTTCAAATTGAACATGGAAGATGTAGTTTACTTGTAAAATTTTGTTTGACCTAAAAATACTAAAACACATGAAAGACGATCACTGAGGCTATACCCTAAGGAATTTAGCATGAAATATTGAAAATTTGTAGAAAATAACGAAGAAAATTTATGTAGAAAATCAAAGGTAAATTTATATCAAATTTACATTCAAAAATTTGCTTGTAGCTACAGTCTCTCTCGCATGGCCAAATTAAAATAAGAGCCCGTGGTAGCTCTTACCGCAAGTATCTTCATCGCAAGTATCGTCACTTAAAATCGATCACTGTCATGTACGATCCATTCGTATAAGATCGATTTTAAATTTTATCTTGGATGGTGCATTACCATCCAATGCAAAAAGATTTTCCCATCGAACCAGTGATTCCTGAGATTAGCGCGTACAACCAAATAAACTTCAGGCTAGATATAATGTTAATATAGGAAACTAAATATTTCCACGAATAGGAATCGAACACACAACCAATTTATAATTCCAACTAAACCACAGATCACAATGATATCTAAGCTAACAAAAATTTGCCGAAACGAATTCCCTTCTGCCAATATTTTTGTAGGAAACACAAAGCGCTCGGTTGACATCACACCAGTGGACAGTTTACGTTCGACTTCTTTAACGAAGCGTGTTTGCGCAATACGTATGGGCGCAATATGTATGGGCAAGTTTCTATTAGAAATGGGAGCTTACGTATAGAATAGTATAATGGACCGCTTGGTTTTTTTTAAATATAGTTTTTTTTTTGCTTCACGCTGTATCCCATAGTAGGTTAGTCAGAACCCAATTTTCGAGATATTACATGTTGAGTAGCGTAATTCAACGTCATGTCCTGTAAACAGAGCGCAGAATTAAAAATAATTAATTTCTCCAAATGGCAATTGAACCCACGACCGTCGCGTTTACAGTCATATTGTGAGGTGGTCGTGGCGCATGGACATAAGCGTGTGACTGTATCGGGACGGTTGTTAGTTCGAATCCCATTCCGGGGAAAGTTAATTAGTCTATTCTGTGTCACTTACCAAGACGACACCTTTAATCACTAAGGTATAGATTATGTAAGAACTGACTTAGAAAGTGCGATTCTATAGACACCAAATCTCGCAAAACTTTTAGGTACCCTTAGAACATTAACCTTTATATTAGTTTTGAAATTTTTCAATATATATATAACAGTATAAAGTGAACAGATGATTTTATGACTTGGAGTTTTCCGATGCTCAGGTTATTTGCATTCATAGAATATGTATTGATGTAACAAGAATTATGTATCTTTTTACAATACAATATTTTATTTTTCTCTCATACCTATATAATATTTTGTAGAATAAAGCGGTTGTATTATGAGTCACTAACAATGTCACTAACAATGTTTCATTCTTTATCCATTGAGGCTATCGTAGTGCTGTTAGATACCGTTGGGCTGTAGACGTGATGACTATAGCTTCAATTCCCACGTAGGGGAATGGTTATT
Source organism: Heliconius telesiphe telesiphe (assembly GCA_018249795.1). Lineage (NCBI taxonomy): Eukaryota > Metazoa > Arthropoda > Insecta > Lepidoptera > Nymphalidae > Heliconius > Heliconius telesiphe. The sequence continues at coordinate 16,892 of DWLH01000607.1, forward strand.
GACTAATTTCCTTGCTGTGGCAGACAAAGCGCGGCATAGAGTTCCGCCACTCAAAACACAATGCTTGAAAATTGGAAAGTGACATCCGAGGAAAAGCGCTTTTTACGCTTAAGTTCACCGAAATATTATATGAATATTACATTTTTCTACTTAAACTAGGAAATAGACGTATAAGGTAAGGCAATAGGTGAAAGTTAAACAATAGTAATTATTTTACGAATATATACACAATGCTTCCAAAATTCGGCGGCAAGTGGAAAACGGAAGTGTCTTAATGGGAACACAATAATACGCAATATATTAACACTAGGTTACCGGATTCCCCTTACCTACCCTGCTATGAACGGAATATAGTGTAAAGCTAAAAAAATACCCCTAAAAAAGTGAACAGTAACATAATTAGAAAATAAATAAGAAAAAAAAACATAACTTAAATAACAGAAAATAAATTAAAAATATATTTGAGAAGATATATCTCTCGTGTGTGTCTGCACTTTAAGAAATGATTTTTGTCGTTGCCATTTTATCGGAAGAGTAAATAAAGAGAATTTTTATTTTTCCTCTCAAATGTACTTGTATGACGCTAACGTGGCACAGTGGCGTAATATTTAACTGTACGCTACAATTGCATAGTTTTTAAGCAAAGAAATGTGTGCATATATTTTTTTTAGCTTTACACTGTATTCTGCATATTAAATAATAATTATTTTATGAATGGGAATCAAACCTTCAAGTTCAGTAATTCCCAGTGCACCACAAAAGTTTCAATGCATAGGAAAAAATAGTCATGAAGACTTAGAAACATTCAATACAATTTCTCTAAAGTACTTATTTAGAAAACATATAAAAATTTGAATGTAGCGGGACTCGAACCCGAGCCTCCTGGAAACCGCCCAGGCGCTCTGACCACTATGCCATACGTTCTCATCAAGCTAAGTCGAAATTTTTATACGCTTGTTACAACTTATTTATGTTGTTAGCATCTCAGTAGGGAGAATTTTACAAATTTCCGCTACCCAAAGATAATTACCAAGAATTATCGTCTGCCAAGAGAGATTGCTATTTATTAAATATTTTTAACATTTTTAAGTGTTATTCCACACTTAGGTAAGAAAAATACTTATTAAGAAAACTGACGTCTCTTGAAAATCGACTAAGTGCTGTATGTGATTCAGAGATAAGGTTTAAAAATAAATCACAATGTTTATTTTTTTAGCTTAACTATTTTATATACTTTCGTATGATGAGTGATGGACCTCAAAGACACGTTTTGTCTTGTTACCAGAGCAAGAAAATAAAAGTAATTGATTTCTCCGAGCGTGATTCGAGCTTCCAGTGTAGTGTTACTAATCAGATGCATCGAG